>JACXGJ010000468.1:0-123475 GCA_016801105.1 Esox niger
ATATATATATATATATATATATATATATATATATATATATATATATATATATATATATATATATATATATATATATATATAAATATATACACACACACATACACATACAGAGGGACAGAGAGACAGAGAGACAGAGAGAAACAATTCCGTGTAGCAAACGCTTCCATATAAAAGTTTTGTTGTACATTTTTGACAAGCAGACTCACATAAAAAAATATGTTTTACTGGAATTGTGAAGAAATAAAATAAATCGATATAGTGCTTTATGTATAGCAAATTACGTTTTTATGTACAGATGTATGTAAATACATTGAATGCATTCAAAATAGAATGCTCCCTCAAGCTGTTTACGATGACATTATGTATATTTAGCAGATGGAACACAATGCTAATTTCCATGCATTAAAAAAGTATATCACATAGGAATAGCATCACATTGACATCACACAGTGCCACAAGGCTAGGTTTTAATATATCACATTCAGAGAACGAGATGGTAGCAGATATGTTCATTCTTCTGACCTGCTCAGTGTAAACAGGCAATGACATGAAGAAAAGTATATTAAAAAAGCCCAGCATGTCTCTAGGACTGGCATCTGATGCCTGTCAAATCATTAAAAAGGAGAAGTGCTGTTATCAATTGTAGTGAATCAGCGATAGTGGTGGCACATGGCTGCGATGGGGTTTGTCTTCCACGGGGGCACTCTAGGGGCCTTTTGTGAATTTATAAAGTGAGATAAAATCGGCTTCATATTTCTCCACCAAATCGCCTGATAAAAGCAAGCTGGGAGAGAGAATTACATGGCAGGAGTTTTGTCGCTAGCCCCATAGGCTTTATGGGTTGGGAATGGAAAAGGTAATGAGAAAAGCTAAGCCGCAGGTTTGCTCAATTTAATAAGTCATCATGCACTATCTATTGTTACCTGCAGCGTGCCCACCAACATATTGTATGCGTAGAATTTGTTTAGTCCAAGTGCAGTTCTATGTTTCTAACGTATTTGAGCAACCTACAAGTTAGCCCCCCCCTCGTTCCCACTACAGACACCATTACAAAGTATTCTGTGATATTAATAATCTGAACAAAGTAGACAGAATTAGATTGTACTCTGGTGTTCTCTCTTCTCCAGAAATGTGTGATCACAATTAAGATAGGCGTCTTTAACACAATATGAAAATTAGTCAAATCTGGGACATAATTATTTTGTAAAGAACTTAGAAGTAAAATGCTTTCCTCCGTTCATACAGAGGCACACTCACATGCACATACACACATGCATTTTCAGGCAGCCAGCATGATAAAAAGACAACTTGTCCTGTTTTCAGAATACTAAGAAATGATATTTGGCACCAGAATTTGTTTTATCATCTCATAACTCATCAAACAAATTTCCTCTATCTCAGTGAGTCCTTTCTTCTTTTTTCTGGGTTTCATTCTTCCAGTAAACTCTGTATGTACAGACATATTCCTGCCTGAAGGAAAATTGTTTTTAATGTGAGTGGATGATGAATGGCCAAACTGAATCCTTGGCAGGAGTTAAAGCTTTGTGAAGACTCTTGGCACAAATTTGATGAAAGCAGTTGAAACAAAGAAAAAATACAGCAAAATATAAAAAATGAAAGTTCTACCGCTGATAATTCTGGTCATATGCTAAGTATGTGGAGCTGAGAAACCCAGCATCGAGGCATTGTTTTACATTTAACAACATTTTGCAAAGCTATTAAAATTGAATAAAAAACTCTTATTTTCCGAAGAAATATGCATTGGTCTTAAGCCAAAAACAAATTTTAGTTAACCATAATGCTAAGCTAATAATCATCCATGGTAATTTGCTGTCTTTCTAAGTATTCATGAATATAGCACTATTACCAGGTTTAAGAATTCAAACTCACTGCCTGAGTAGTAGCTATTTTAGAGCTCCATCCCCTAAAATGGACAAATCTGTTTTAACAGACAGGCAAGTCACATGTTCAGATTAGCCATCCTCACTCAGAGCGATTTTTGGAGCGTGTGGAGTTTTAACATGGAAATTGGCTTTGAACCCCATCTGCACAGGTCGGCACATCTTTGAGTGAGGCACTGCTACTGCTGACAGGGAAAATGAACCATCAATTCCTTATAATGTGGCCTGATTATTATCCTACTTACCCCCTGCAAATTCAAAACTTAGAGCATTTCACCACCATCTAGGAAATGATGTAACCTCCCAAAATATGGTGCTGTATTGATTTTTCCATCCAAAACAATACAAATATCTCCAAGTTACCAATCTCTCACAAACACAAAACTATTTAACTTATTGCCAATTGTGGAATGAGCTCCCCTTAACATGCAGCATTTCACAGAGAAAAACTATATCCTGTATCCCATTTATTATTAAAAGCTTATATCAGGCACCAGCATTATTTGTAGTGTAAATAATTTAGCAATATTTACACTACAAGACATACTCTAAATCATAAATTGAACACATTGGATGCACCTATTGCTATGTATATTATAGATTGAAAAGAAGACATGCAAAACAATGTAACAGTGACTTCTTACATTGACAAATCCACTACTCTGTTTGACAGCTAAGCTGACCAGAAGGTGATCACTAGGCCAGTTTTTGTACTTCATAGATGCAAGTACTAGATACAAAAACACCACTAAACAAAGTAAAAGTTAGAACATGGTTCCTACCTTGTTAGCCCTGTTGTGTTCACCAAATTAGCTATAGTTTTTACATAGTTATCAAGGAACAGAAAATACAAAACAACATCAAATTTACTGACCACTAGGTTACGTTAAACAGGACTCTGATGTATAGCACAAATCTGACCAGAGAAAAGTTTCAATGTGTGTGAAGTGAGTGTTCAGCAACTTTGGGATGGGGGGGATCTGTAGACGTCCGTTGTGGGATGTCTTTATTTGACAGGATTGGTTTTGTTATTTCCTTAGGCAGGCCTGTCCGGCCTGCTGGTGTCCCTTTCACCCGTTAAGGCAGCTGGGGCCTGACCTTGCAGATCTGCCCTTCAAAGCAGGGCTCCTTTCAGCCCACTGCAGGGACCCTCCCTGTCCCCTCCCCATCAGCAACATCCCATTCACTCCCAGAGATAACTTTATTCATCTTGTGCATCATTGTATCCAGCTGAATACAGGAACTATGCAGACACTCTAGTGAACTGAACTAGTGTGTGAGTGTGCGTCCAGGGAGAGTATTATGGCAAAATGTTGTTCATTTAATTTGGGTGAATACATTTTTGTGTGCTTTTGAATGGAATCTACTTTTCTCTCTCACTCTTCTATAATCTCTCACTCGCCTATAATCTCTCACTCACACACAGTGAATCATTCAGTGCTGATCATATCCCCAATTATTTAGCTTGCCAAGAAAACAACAATTCTACATTATTTTAGAAATAAAATATTTTTAAAAATGTAAATTCATCTGCTTGTGTATCATGTACACTAATTGTGAGGAATGTGGAATTACAACAGTTATATTTCTCAATAAAAAACTGAAATACACCCATTACACATCACTACATAAGACTTTACATAAGAATGATGGCAGCCACGACCATTTGTTTGAGATTGTGATGTTCGAATTTTGTATAGCATAGTTGTACATAGATTCTTCATCAGAGTGTTTCCTATTTCTGAAGCTGTTCTTGTCGTTGTGTTTGATTTGCCTGCTGAGCAGCTGGCAGGGACAGTTGGGCTTATTTTCACCTGCCTCCGCCCTAGCAGTGAAGACCACCCTGCTCTTCTCTCATCATTCATATTCAAGCCAGGGCCTCTTGACAAGTCTGCTGATCTCACTCAATGTTTTGTGATATGGACAATACGTTTTTTTTCCTCTGTGGAGAAAAATGCTGAGGCCATCGCACTTCTGGAGGCCTGCTTTGGGAGATTTAACTGAGGCAGAAGCAGTGGATTACTCCCCTCTGCAAAAGTCCTGCTTGGAGCAAAGCACTGCCCACCCAAACCTGAGTCAAACACTATCTAATGATGCACATACATGTTCACCATGTTTTCATCATATTCATTACATCAAAACAACATTTACAGGTCAGAGTTAAATAAATACATTAGCAGAACACAGAAATCCACTGTGATGCAGATTGCTAAATATATACCTTCAGATGGTTCTCAGTAAAACTATACTGTACTTTGTAGGATGGTTGACTTGATGATTATGTTTGGTGAAATACTAAGTGTTCAGGATTTAGTAAATCTACTTAGATGATAACATATATGAGCGCGTTTTATATCACATACAGTTAAAGCTATGTCAATCTACTCTATTAATTTGTGTTCATCAAAATATTAAATGCTTGACATCAATATATTTGAGGTATAAGCAACAGAAAAAAGCAGAATTATATACACTAGTCTTTATTCAAACTTCAATAACAGCACCGTTTTAAATCGGTAGGCCAGTTAGTTTAGGAAAAGAAATCATCCGAAACACTATATCATAGCATATTTTGTATTTTTTATGTGAGAGTCTGAATGTTTGTGTAGTAACCATTGGTAACATCATTTTAGGGGGATTTGGAATATCTAAAAGAGAGAAGTTTATACATTAGCGCTGTAGTTGCAAAACACTGTTGATATTCAAATGATTATTGTGCAAAATCTGGGATAAGCTTCAGTGTGAGAGCCCTTCTAAGTGCCTACAACTCTTGCTAATTCCCCTCTCCATTGTGGACTTCACAAAAGCCTTAATCCCATTTCACTTCTGCAGAAAGCTGGGGCTATTTTCCCTCTCATAAACCAACAACACTCCCCCTGGCTGGAGCTGAGAGGCTCTGAGAAAGGGGCCAGTGTGTGTATACTTCAAGGCTTTTTGTGTTACTTGGCCAGAGCTCTGCATAAACTTTTAAGTGGTCCCAGTAGGCCTCAAACACCTTTCAGCAGAAAAATAAGACATCATAGAATGTTCAAAATGAAACCAAACACTCTCTTAACCTATACAATCCAAAAGAAAATATATGAAGGCGTTTATAACTGAAAGTGAGTTTGGAATGCTAAGAGTAGTATTTTTTTCTGCCTGTGATTTAAATCCCTAGTAGATGAACATTCCATTGAAATGCAGACTTATTTACTTGCATTATAAATCATTTAATACATTATTTATAACTTGGTGGTCCACTATCAAAGCAATTGAGGTAGAGCAGGATTCAAGTCCCTCTGCTTTGTAGTTTGGCTGCAGCCTGAAATAGAAAAATACTCTTTACTTTCTAAGACATAATATCTACAGGTTATTAGCTAAATTTGATCTTTAACCTGTGTAATGTTTGTTTAAATCCCAAAAGGGAAACATTTCAAGGCCACCTCCAATCTAACTAGCATGACTTCATATTTCTATTGGATATATGAATGCCTACTACTTACTGTAGGAATGGATTTTGATTTTATTTCAATAGCGGGCTCCAAGGTGCAGATTTTAAACTATTTCAGTGATTTTTTTAAAGCCATACCTTGATAATAAATGCTGTTTCAACAGAAACATGCCAAGTTGAAAAATAAGAAAAATTACTTCTTATTTAATTTTGCTGATAACAATAACAGCAGAAGCTCTTTGTCACATAGTTACGGAAATGCTGAAGTTCCATGGTCTGGTTAAGACATAATTCAATAGAGAGCTATGCCACGCTGTGCCAAGCCCATCCTTTAATATGTAAGTGATGGCTTTATTCAATAGCTTTGTCATGTGGTGCATGTGAACATACATCAGCATGAGGCCTGTGTTCATTCATGTTACAGGTGTGTGAATCGGGGACCACTTGTCTAAAAAAAGGGGGGTGTATTATTCAGTAAACAGAGATCAGCTGGAAACTAAAAAAATGGATTAGCTTTCTTCTAATAGCCTTGTTATCATTCCTGTCATTCAGATCCCACACTTCCAGTTCACATTCCACTTAAGTGTAAACCACATAAAGGATATAAACATGTATTTCTTTATTAAATTACTGTTTATGAAGATGAAATAAAATGCAAGAAAATACTGTATACTATCTAAAGATTAAGATGTGTACAAATGTAAATTGTGCCGCATTTTTGTTTCAGAACTGTATCATGTTTCTGTGCACTACACACACATATTGCAAAATTTTCCCTTGATTAACGGCCACAAGCCTGCGTGGTATGTCTCGAACATGCCAATATAAATTCAAACACATTGAAAGTGATTATGCAAACTATGATAAGTATATCTACAGTTAAATTCCCTCCCTCAAGCATGCTTTTTTTTTCATATGTTACCACCTTAAAGACATAGCCATGCCTCTGCTAAGCCACACTAACATATCTCTCCGGCTTTGCCAAGTGAATTGTAGAGTCACTATTAGTGTCAGAGACACATTTTTGAATGAATGAATTATTTGTCCAGTGGCTTTTACGGACAATTCCAAAATGTAAGTCATCAATAAAAGTAAACTCTCTATGAAGTTTACTCTTTATTAGGCTAGAGTTTGTGGTCAAGAGTACCTGGATCATATCTCCCTGTCTTTTTCTAACAACAGACTAGGGGACAGTCAGTTAAAGTGTCTAGACCTCTGCTGGGGCAGTTCCCTGATCTATGGACACAGAATCAGTTGTTCTGTATCCCTCCTTTCCCCACCCTTTTCCATCTGGGTGATGGAATACACAACAGACCAGATACAGACCAACACTACAAAGATACCTGGTACAAACATACACTAGGAGCATGAAGACCACAGGAGATTGCTTCCCAAACAAAATGACCAGTACAAACGCTGGCGCCACTATAATATATTGAGGCTGATGAGTATCCCCAATAAGGGTGTCAAGGTCGGAGCTCTTTATTGCCAGGGAATAGCAGCGAAAACAGAAGCAAAAACAGCTACCTAACTGGAAATTATAACCTGCATGGAATTCTGCAGTTCTTCAAGGAGGATTAAGCTTGGTGCTGTCCAACCTAAAAAGCCTGGTAAAGCCCCCATGGCTACAGAAATAATTAGACGGCTGTTCCAACAGTTATTTGTAGCATTTTGGTTGAAAGAAAAACAAAAAAACAGACCAAGATAAAAGCCCCAACCCCAAAACTAATATGCAGGTCCCCCCTCTGGCAAACTAACATGCCTTCAAATTCCCTTCCTCATACCAAACACTACCAGCCCCCGATCTGTCTCTCATGGTTGCTACTTCCCTTTGGTTTTGAAGATGAGAAAAAAGATCAGACCTTCACCCAGAGGGAGCAGACAAATGGGAAGTGTCAGAATTTACCTCTGAGTCTAGTGTTCTCTTGTGTATCTATCCACTAATTAAGTTGTCAGTTCTTCTCTTCTACAGATCCTGACTGCTACCTGGACCAACTGCAGTTCCAATGCCCTATTTTCTCTCCCATTCAGTACCAAACCCAGAATCAGCACCAACCCCACTTTCCCGGTCCAGGCCCATACTGCTGCACAATTCCCATTTCCATTCCTAGCCGCAATCCAGAACACAACAACTGCAGCCATAACAGCTGCTATTTCACTTGACAGAGAGGTCTTGGAATGGACAGGCTTTACCCAGGAGGGGGGGAGAGCAGCTCTGTCATATTGTGGTTGAGTTTGAGATTGTGGGCCAGCATTCAACAAAAAATGTCCTCCTGGCAAATTTGTGTCACCACCTTCGTGCCAGAAAGTGGGAGGTGAATAAGATTTCAGTGTCATGCACATAACAATGACAGGATGGATCATGTGTGGATATGATGAAATCAAGCAACTCTATGTACAGGGAGAAGCGGAGAGGACCTAAATCCAAGCCTTGTGGGACACTAACAGCGAAAGCCTGTGGAGAAGACACAGATCCTCCTCAATCCACCTGGTAGGATCCACCTGGTACATGATTCAGTGCAAAGGCTGTAGGGTAGGGTGGAGGATATGATTCAACAGAGAAGAGAGTCAGATTATAACCAGTACTCCAGGCCGACTGGTTTGACAGAGATAACTGGAGTTTTGGTCAGTGACAGCACGGTCAAGCGTTTTGGAAAGGAAAGACAGAAGACATACCGGTTTTAGTTTCTGGCATCAGAGCGATCATGTGCTGGTTTCTTGAGAGAGTGACTCTGGCCATCTTAAAGAGGTCACAGCAAAATGTGAGGGATATGTGGATGAGGAAATGGTGAAATGAAAGTGAGGAGAGGGCAGGGAGGAGGGGATGGGCTACAGGGTGCAGGTTGGGTGATATGACCACTAGTTGCAAGACCTAATCTGGAGAGACTTTGTGAAATGAATTTATGCTCACTTGTATTCTGTGTATGAGGGACTGCCATCAACCTTCTAACAAAGTCCTCCACAGAGAGGTGGGGAAGGAAGATTAAGGGGAAGGAAGATTAAGGCAAAGAGATTCCCATTTTTCCACTCCACTTTCACTCAGCTGCCCACATCCCTGTCTTGTGAGGTTGCTGTGAGTCACTTAGCAATGGAGCAGGAGAGCAGGAGTGGAGGGACGGGCTGGCTCGGAAGAAAGGGGAGGAATCAGAAGACCAAAAGGAGAAGGATATAGGGAGAGAGTATAGCAAGAGCGAATAAATATTGCATTAGTGCATGACAAACTGGGTAAAGGAGAAATGGGTAGAGATTGATGAGTGCAAAAAAGAACAGTATACAAAGTAATGATCAGAGATCTGGAAGGTTTGTTGCAATGAGATTATTTTACAGACAGCATCTGGTGAAGATGTGGTCAAGTGCATTTCTTGCTGTTTGAGTTGGAGGGGACTGGTAAAGGGTCATTTCAAAAAGAAAATGACTGAAAGAAAGATGTGAAAATAAATGTTTCAAAAGTAGACTATGGAGGATGAAGTTTCCCAGCAATACGAATAGTCAACTTTTGCCAAGACATTTGCTAATCAAGATGTCACGATAATTTAAGAGTTATCCAGAGGCATGTGGTAGACAGTAGATGACAGCCATCTCAAGCTTGAATAGACATTTAGCTTTAACAGCATTGATTTCAAAAGAAGACAGATGAGCAAAAAAAACTTTGTAGATTCAGTAGCCCTGCACCACCACCACAACAAACATACTTTGGGGACTCAAAGTCAGATAAAGACATCGCTGCTGGAATAGCAATGTTTTCTGGGGCAATCCATGTTTCTATCATGTCAATGAACTGGAGGGCAGCATAGGCTTGGATCAAGTCATGTTGACAGCAGGCTGACAGTCCAAAAAACTGCAGGAGACCAGGAATTATAAATGTAGCCTTTCTCTATATGCTTTCTAGATTTACTCAGCAAAGCAACTCAGCAGAAATGTCTTATTTGTATAGGATAATACTGGAGCTGAATTTTTTTTTTGTGCTAACAATGATTAATTATTGCCTAGTTGAGGAGAAACCACTCCCCCCATACAGGCACTGATTATCCAAACAATGACAAATTGTATGGCCCCTTGCTAGATGGTTTGTCAACAATCAGCTATCACTGAGTTATGAGCAGTTCACTGTTCCAGTAGACTACTGGTAAGATATAGTTTAAAGTACATGGCCCTAGCTGGCAAAAGATTCTGCTTTGACTACATAATAATCAGACAAAAATATTTGTATCACTCATGGGCAGGGGGGTCATCAAGCTATAGATTCAACACTTCTGTAAGTCATAAGTCCCTAGAGGCCAAGTTACACCCTAAAACAGTGGCCTGAAAACTATTTTCATTGTTTACAGGCCAAGCATTCAGCTTATTCTCTTCAATTACACTTTTGCCTAATGTATCCACAACCTGTTTCATTCCATTTGTGTGTTCTCTGATCATGTCTATCGATGAAAAAAGGGTGTTTTAAAGCCTGCCAGGTTTGCCAGGTTCATACAATTTCCAGCTCAATGATCACATAAAACCTGACCAAATGGCCTGAAAAAGTTGCACAATTTTGAAGGAATAATAGATAACAAAAAAATGTATCTAAATACAATTATCACCACAAACACTTTTTTTGGGATAAAACTTTAGAGAGAGCCTTATACTTTCATTTGAACATAAGCATTTTTTAAACATTTTATTAAGTTGTAAAAACCCTTATGCAAAACAAAGGTTTCCAAAGCATTTACACCCATAAACAAAATTTAAAATAAAACCAAACAAAATTGTGTCTGTTATGAAGTTCTATGCTATTTCGTTGGTTTCAGAAACTGTATTCATGGCTTTTACCTTTTCCTCTTTGTCTGTAGTATGAGTTTGGGGTTGCACGCATGTAATATCCCTTTGTCATCCATCTCTTTTGGTAAAACTAAAGAGCTTGAAGATTTAAGAAGACAGTTTGTAATTCTGGTAAGCACAGTCAGGGCAATAAACAAGAATCTTTCTGAAATCTGATTTCCCGTGTGAACATTGCCAGATGCATGGTGAAGAAGATTTTGAGGGAGGCAAAGACAAATTCAAGGATCACAGTTTACGAACTACACAGTCTAGAGTTATCTTCGGGTTACCAAGCCTCAAAATCAACTGTTAGATGTCATTTCAAAGTCAACAATCTCTTTGGAAGTGTTGCATGAAAGAAGAGCCCAACCCACAAATTGATGCACCTGAACTTTGCCAAGAATTATTGGAACTTCATTTGGACTCGTGTGTTATAGTCCAATAAGAAATGTTTCACCATGCATGCCATCAACATGGTTAGTGACCAAAGGGAACTGCATACAAGAAAAAGCACCTGATACCTACAATAAAATATAATGGCAGATTATTGATGCTTTGGGCCAATTTTGCTACCAGTAGCAAAATAAAACGGTTGACTACTTCTGGTGTATTTTCAATCATGCATTAAGATCTGTTCAGTATAGACAAACGTTCACTGATTCACTTGTCTTTTCACTTGACGAAAAGTCAGTTATTGTCACCTATATTGATAGTTATTGTATCAATGTCATTCACAAATGGCTAATAAGCCGTTAAAACGGCCAGTACCAAAAGCCATACAGTTCATAGATACTATTTGTTGTGGAGGTAAACTTAATAAGAAACATTAGTCAGTTTAACACAATTTCTTAATGGTGTCTTGTGACATATTCAAACTCGGGGTGATGGTAATGGGTTACAAAATGATCCAATGTTG
This sequence comes from Esox niger, assembly GCA_016801105.1. Classification (NCBI taxonomy): domain Eukaryota; kingdom Metazoa; phylum Chordata; class Actinopteri; order Esociformes; family Esocidae; genus Esox; species Esox niger. The sequence goes on from JACXGJ010000468.1 coordinate 11,045, forward strand.
AAATGCTATGCCATCTCTTCCCAGCTGTATAGCCCTGTGGCATAGAGGTTAGACACAGCCTCATTCGTGGGAGACGCTGGTCTGAATCCAGCGAGGGCAACAACGATCAGTACTTTTTATTGCGGGCTGAACTAAACTAGCCTGGTTTCTTGTTTAATCTATGAAGTGTAACAGAAAATTACATACTTTGTGTTACCAGAAATATTTGCTTTATTGTCTGTCATTTGTTTGATAATCTTCTTAGGGGTTCTAAAACTCATCATTTTAGGAAGCGAGATGAAGAAACATAACACCATTGGTCTTCAAGAAAGAAAATCAGGACAATACAACAGGAAATACACTAAACCAGCAAAACCTTTATCATCGAGGATACACCCCTTTTTAGGGGAAAACAAAGAATTGTTAGTCAAAGCAGGAGAATTTTATAAGGCTAGAAGTTTTATCAGTGGTAGTTAGAATTATAGGCAAGTTGAAAGCTAGCGATCTGGCAAAAGATGGGTTGTACTGAGAACCACAAATGCCCCTGTGAGATACTGAAAATCTGCACATTTTCACAAGTTCTCCTGTCTGCAACAAAGCTTTGTATAAGGCATGGCCTTGGGAGGTGCAAGTGGTGTCTCAGGAATATATTTATGATGGACTTTGGCTGTTAGGGGGGTTTTGGTGGGGAAGGTTGGGTAGAATTAATTTATAAGTGATGACAAAGGGCCACTGGGCCAAGTCTTATAAAGGGCCCAAAAGTTTCTTTTTGTTAACTATAATAAAGTGTTACCAGTATTGAAATGTACTTCGTAAATTGAATAGAATTTAAGTGGAATATAACACAAAGCTGTTTGTAAATGCTATTGGAATGTAGTCAAAGTTAAGATCTAGTCAACAGTTAGGGATAGAATTGTAGATTTTTTTTAATCTTCAACCTGAATTCATTATTATTAATAATAGGGAGGAGCCTTGTGAGTAGACAAACACATCTGTGTGGAAAGTGTGTCAGATCTCTCAGGAGGCTTAAAGAATTTGGCATGGGCAAAAATAACCTCAAAAAGATACAGATGCACCTTTGAGAGATTAATTGTCTACATCTCCACTAATAACTAAAGCACCACCCTCCACTACAAAGTGCTCCAGTGGGTGGTGCAAACAGTTGAGTTCATCACAGAGCCCAAGCTCCCTTTCATCCAAGAACTCCACGCTAGCAGGAATCCTAAAAATTGTAAATGAGCCCAACCATCCCATATAGATTACAGTCTATGCTAAAGCTTGGCAGGCAATACAATCACATTTAGTTAAAGAAAAGTAAATGTTTTAACTAGGCTTTGAGTGAGGAACATAAGGGCTAAAATTAAGTGACCACTGCAGTTTGAACACTTCTGTTCCTCACTCAAAACTTTTATGAAATCAATTTCTATGATTCATCCTTTCTATTCATTCTTTTTCTATACGTTTTATAAACATATCTGTGGTGATATTTGGGAAGATACTGTAACTTCAAGGAGAAAAAACAGCCTGCTGCTGACAAATGATGGGTTGAACAAAACATTAACATTTATTGCATTTGGTCACCCTAAAATGTGGCCATTGTGGCACCTGTCGTAGTTCCAAGCACCTATAGTGTAATTTCCACAAACCTGCAATTAGCTTCTCTTTAAAGTCATTAGCCCTGCGCAACTTTTGGTTGTCAATATGGGTGCGGCATCAATAGAATGTTACCATGTGACCATGGCAAAAATGAGAACAAGTGGTGGAGATGCAACATATACCACGGCTAACCAACATTTTTGTGTTTTTAAGCTGATTGTGTGGCAAAGCAGCATGCCATTTTTCCTTTAATGTGGAATAGAAACATTTTACTCTCATACGTATGCATCACACATTGCAGTTTGAGAACACTAAAACACATTTTGTGTTATTGAATGCAAGGCAGACCAAGCATACATTGTTAAACTCTATAAGGACCTGAAGGTTATTTGAAAAGTTGAATAAGCTCTACTTGACTGGGGCCAAAGGTCTATTTTCATGTCATCTTACTGAAGCACCAGTACAAGTACCAATGCAGTTTTGAAAATACCATGCATTTACATTTGTTGTACAATATCAAAATAGAGCATAGAGTATTATACCTAGCTACTGTATGTATTTTTCTATGAATATATTTTTGTCTGCACTAAAATAAATTGCACTAACCCTTATAAAGCCATAAGCCTATTTCCATAAGGTATAGCCACATGTGGGCTTTATCTAAAGAGATTGTGAATATTGCTTTCCTATTCATGTCAAAGGTAAAGTTTTTTCGCAATCATAAATTGTAATTAATATCTTGCATTTATCTTGAAATGAATTATACAGAATTGTATATATATATTAATTATCCCAAAAGTCAATATAGAGAATGTATTGTGTTTTATAACTGTACATTTGTTAATAGTTTTGGCATTATGAAACTGTTTTGTATTATTAAAGAACATTTGATGAATCTCCAACATTATTTTCAGCTTATAATAGTGTGACCTTACTTATCCCATCATCTCCATAATAACGACTGTATGTCAATTTAGTTATATTATACAATAATGCTTGAGTGTAAGAATATACAGTATTTTGGATATATGACTGACATGCAACCACAGTTCTCTATTATAAATGAAATCAAGCAGCCTCTAACAAGTCAGTTCAGAGCAGGATCTGTTGAGTTTCTATCAATTACCTTGTCTAATTGCTAGTACAAATCATAAAAGCACTACATTGAAAAACAGTTATAGTGTGAGTGAAATAAATTATGAATGTAGGTGATCACAAATTGTAATTGACCGACTTCACCTTCCTATTTAGCTTAGATATAAATTGAATTAAGCAAAATGTCTTCCACCAGCGAGGTAGATGAGTTAGTTATCGGCTTCATAATCTTTTCTTTCAGTCAACGGATGATACTGACAACTTACAGTAGACAATCTGAAACCAAACCTGACAATTTTAAACGTATATACTATGTTAAGCTGTCAGAAAAAAACAAGGTTTATTTTTTCCCAAATCCTTTTAGTTATGATTCCCTTCATCAACTTATTATAATGTTGTACTGCTACTCCCTGCTGACTTGCAGTTGTTTGTTCCATATAACAAATGAAACACAGTAATCTGAAAGACTTTGAGAAGGGTTGAAGAGAACATTGATAGTATTGGATGAGGCTCTTTCAACATTTGATTGATCCACTCGAAAGCCTCTAAAAGTGCAGTGTCTGTGATAGCATGGTTCATCAGACAGCTTGTCTCCTTTTAAGTACTGGGATACACTGATGTCCTGGGATCATCACTGTATATGAATTTGTCTATTTGTTCCACAACACTGTTAGCCTATACTACACCATTACTTGCACATTGTCACTTAACTAGAGAATGAGTATATGAATTATATTGATCTTAAACAATAAAATTCTAGTTATATAGTTAAATAGTCTTGTTATATTTATGTTAATGTACTATATTCAGGATTGTTTATAATAAGCTATACAAAATAAGTGCTACGGCTCAGTAACTTATTACATTTACTAAAGTCTTAACTAGTTGTAAAACCCTACAATCTTATCATGTGTGCATAGACTGGTGCATTCTGGGAAGAATAAAGCCGATGGTTTGTTTAAGAACTTATACATTTCTGAGTTTAATTAATTTTAAAGGTGTGGCAGGCACAAAAGCACAGAAGAGAAATGCATCTAAAATCTTAACCCCAGAAACCCTCATTTGGAATACCTCGCGTATCTCTATGATGCACCAGTCTAATCTGAGGCACACTGGTTTGTCCAGGTGAAAAGTGGTGTTAATTCCATATTGGATGTGGGCATGTGTTGAGAGCTGCAGAAACAGGTAGAGCATGCCATGGGAGTCAGCTCATGACCTGACAGCAATTGCCAGGCAAGGTGTTAATTGGGAAGGTGCATCCGTCCATTGGTGTTGGGTGTCCCGTAGCAGAAGACATTGTACTTGCTGTTTGACTACTAATAGTGACTGCACTTGTCATAAGCATGATCTTTCAGTGGCTAAGGACATTATTAGTTTATTATATTCTCTAGTCATACAATGTTCACTGCCTGCAATTTTTTTTGAATGAGAGCATTTAAGAGTGAAAAGAGAGGAGGAGTTAAAGAGTGAGAGAGAACGAGAGACACAGAGATAAACATTATACCTTCCAAGCTAAGCCTATCAATATTACAAACAGTAGGCTAGAGTACTGGTGTTTGTGGTGACCAAAGAAGAGATAGTATCTCTCTTAACTGACTGCTGATAGACTGTGGATAGATATTAGTAACAGCAGGATCTTACGCAAAAATTGTAGGACGTTGTTCCTTTTATTACTAAAATAACAACATATATCTTTACCTACTGACCTGGTAGCACCAGAACCCACACCTGCAAATGGGGGAGATGAATGGAGAGTTACAATAGAGATAGTTAACTAATAACATTCTCACTGTTTAGCTAATGTTACCTAACTATCAGAAAATGAGTCTTTTGTGTACCTTTTTGCACTATATTGACATTTTGAATACATCTAAATGTACATTTTTCAAATTAATTAAGAAAAAAGTATGATCGAGCATTGTGTTGTCCCTGTGACTTATTGGATAGAAATGTTTTTAAAACAAATCTCATTTGAGCATTACAATTGATTCTCCATGCTGCACAAAATGATGTTATTTTATTTTGCATTCTTAAGCTCTTCATGACAGAATGTTAAAATTACATGAAATCCATTGTTTTGTCTTCAAAGTTATACCTCACAATGCTACCAAATTTGTGGAACAATCCAGTTGTTGAGAATAAATGCCCCTACACTAATAATCTGCCCTTTTATTCCAAACTCTGGTTTCTGATGATTTATAACATGTAAACCACTACTATGCATGGAAATGTAGAAACACTGATTCAGTGTTTCTACATTTCCATGTGAAGTAGTGGTTTACATAAACATTGAAGAAAATCTATTTAGATGAATATATTAAAATTCTGATTTGTTTTTAAACCTTGATTGATGATAATGTTTACCGTACTATAGTTTAGATGATATTTTAAATTTTCATTTTGGGTGTGCATTTTGTCTGTTAGCCAGAGCATTATACATTGTTACATTTAGCTGCATACTAGCGTTTTTTTCACAGATTCAGTACAGAGCTGTCTATCTATTTGAATATGAATACACCCCTCTCTGATACAGCAAAGGCTGTTCTCCACAGAATTCACACAACCTTCAATTTAACCTCAGAACCATTATGTTCAATAGGGACTGGCCTTTCTATTGTGAAAGATGCAGCATCCTACTTTTTTAACAAAAGGATTTAATTAAACCCAACGCATTCCAAAAGAAACAATTTTGGAACACAATCATACAAAATGTGTCCAGCAAAGATAATTCCACCTAATGGAACCATTTAAATGTGTTGGCTGAAGCCTCTACTGGACCTTGGATAATATATCATGGCTTTTGTGTGTTGCTGTAGATTATCTTTATAAACATGACTAAGCGAATATGACCAAAATCAATATGGATATTTACATTAATTGTTGCAGAATTGGTTTGCAAGACAATCCACATTTTGTGAATTGATTTATACAAATCACTTGATGTACATTATGGACCATATCCAATAAGACATCTTAACATAGCAATATTATAATGTAGAAAAACAGAAATGCCATATCAACTGAATAGATCTTTATGCTCATTAGATGAAATAAATACATGTAAATCTTACAGACAAAACAATAATTTGTCATACAGATTTATGTTGGTGAGGTCATTTGTTCTGTTATCAAAAAGGTCTTCACATCTCAATCAAACAGTAGCTCAACTCTACCAGTCATCTCAGCTTGAAATGAGGGCTGGACTAGCAATAGCAACACCGGCCCGGGCTGTCAAATTTGCTGTTGATATCTTAATCAACAGAAGTAGGATAAACTATTGTTGCGGTTTGAGAGTATATTTTCAATCAGAAGGCCAAAAAAGGGGAGCACGGATGTGTTCGGTCAGCTCGAACAGCAAAGAAAGACTTTGTGGATGACGCCTCCTTTGTGACATCTGCAGCGCAGACATAATGAATTATATTATAATTACAATGCACGGTCTGTAAAAAGGGACAAAACAGATATTTGACCAGGGGGTGGAGTGTGCTGCACCATAGAGACCCAGGCCACGCCGACTGCAGTTCCATTCAGATCACTTAAATTTAGACAAATCTCAATACGAATGCATACAACAGACATCTCCAGTGAATGGCACTTTGTTCCTGAAATAAAAACATTTGAACAAGGTCCCCATATCGTCTCGTACTTTTCTGACAAGCCACGTCAGTCTTGGATTGAGCTAACTTCACTCTCTCTGCACATCCGACCAGTTAAACGAACCTATATTTGAATGGCTACAACTGACACTCACCCTAAAAAAAATGTCATGTAAAGTCATACATGGTGTAAATGAAAAGCAGAACGAAGCACAGCCATTATAGTTGACAACTGGAATGCTGCCTATTCTCTGTACACATTCCCTCCCATGTTTGAGACTGAAAATGAACAATGCACTGAATAAGGAAAAATGTGAAATGGTAAACCTGTATATATGTGTGTGTGTTTGTTTGTGTATAAGGGCAACGGTTGGGTTCGAAGGCTGTGCTTGTGTTCGGTGATGCTAGTGGTTGTATAGGCATGTTGGGGAAGGATAGAGTGAAGCGGAGAGAAGCAGAGGGGAGGGATGCTGGCAGTGACTGAGAAGATGAGGATTTGACAGCGAGGTGACGGAGAGTTCAAACAAAATGAGGCTTGTAGATTAGCAGTGCTCCCCTCAGTGACAGGTGTCATCTCTTGGGGCAGTCTGTCACTCTGCCTGCTGCCACTCTTTATATAATACCAAGAGAGAGTAGGGGGAGAGGGGAGTGGCAGCACCAGTCTCACCTCGCCAAGCACGTCCAACTGGAGTCTCCCTGCCAGTCACCTAGATTAAAGCCCAGGTGGCAGAGGGAATCAACAGGAGGAACAGAAGCCAAGCTAAAAGGAAAACAGTATTAAGGCAATAATGCCTACTGCCATTCTTCTGTGAATGAAAAACTATAAGAACAATATATGAAGGATGTTTCAGGTTAACATGTGATTGCTGTGCCTTTTAAAGCAGGTTCAACTTTCTCATTAATGTGACTATGTGTGATGCAATATGTAGATGATCTCGGTCATGGACAACGCCCCATGTTAGATGAAGGCTAAAATAAACAATTAATCTTTGACATGGTTTCCAGGTGTGTTACTAAATATGAATATTATAGCACATCTCTCATCGGTGTCACATTAAACATCCTTTTCCATAATTAACTGCTGATAATTCTGAAATTAGATCTGTATTAAGATATCACAGACACTTAACTTTTATCTCTCCGCATAACGAAAATAGACAAACCTGCACAAACAGCAGTTGAAACTCGTCTCCGCACACATCTATTAATTCCCATCCTAACATAAGAGAAATCAGTGGTTCTCTTGGTGTTCTTGGAGAATTAGCACATTTCCTGCTGGCCAGTGTAAGTGAGGCCCTTTCAGATTACTTTAACCCAGGAGGGTATTAACTAAAGCTGAGAACCGGCACATATCGTCCTCCCGGTGATACCCAGGGTGAGACCTGCTGCTCCGTGCCTAGGACTTCAGCCATCTGCTCCGCAGATTGGACTGAAATACACACAGCTAGGGCTGCCACCACCCCTCTGGGTTACAGAGTCAGTGGTGGGTCAGCTATTTCTTAACGAGTTTGGCAAAGCTGCTACCTTACATTTGGAATAAGATAACAATGGTGTTGGCATGATTTACGTGAATTTTGCACAATAATGGGTTTTTTTGCTGTTTTTATGTTGATCGTATATCAAAACCATTAATCTGAGCAAAATGACAAAGGGAACATCAATTTACCAAGGGCAACCAAAATATAAAAGACAATCAGAAATCAAGATGTAAGCACAGAAACAAATACCCTCCTAATTAGAATTCTGCCGTTCATCTTTTGGACAGATGAGGGATGCCCCCTATTGACTTTGTCAGGAAAGCCAGTACAGAGGGGAAAGCAGAGATGAGTGAGTTTAACCACTGTGCGCTGCTGCCTACAAATTGTGTTGTAAGCCATGCCAAGCCCCAGCATTCCTGGCATTGCAATCACAACCGTGATAGTAGAAAACAGATCCACTGATAGTGTGGACAATGGTGGGACTTTATTATGTCTTACATCGAAACTTAGATGGCCAATCTACATTAAGGTTTAAATATTCATTGTGCAGGTTGCAGAGGACAGAAGTTTATATATGTATATGGTACTCTTGCGATCGGAAAATTCTCTCTGCATAATAATCAGATGGAATTGAGTCAGAAACCTAATGAAAACGAAGATGAGCTACTGATGCATAAAACACATTCTAAAATATTGTAATGATCAATTAATATTATTTCTCCAATACGCTTGGGGTATTTTTAGTACATGTATTATATATGTATTATTAGATTCGATTTCTCGTTTCAATAAAGAGTAGCTTAATCTTAAATTAAATCTCCAGTTCTTGTTTTAATAAATTGCATAGATTTTAATATTCACAAGTTCTTAAAAAGAAGAATGAACTTCCTCAGAAAATGATCTCCCAATGTAGCAGCCTAACAACAGCTGTGCTCTTCTGCCCTGTGCATTTAAAAACTAGTCATATTCTTCACACTGCCTCTTTGGGTCTGTGAACCGGCGTACATTGGGGAAATAGACCACCTTCGGCACAGTTGCGCTAGTGTGAGTAATGAGACAGGCTTTCCATGGTGCTGATAGAGGCTCCCATTAAAAAACGTGCTCCCGGGTATCCTCTCTCTCTGAATTCTGGGAAAGGAAGTGGGTTCTGATACGACCATGTATAATTTGTTGCTAGATCAAAGACACACTTATTGGCTTTAATATATATATTTTTTTCATTATTGTAACATCTACCTCCTGGTCAAATTACAGTTTAATAGACTCTGATGCAGACAGGACTCTGACGTGTGTGTCCTATGTATGTTGGGGAAGGTTATATCACATAATTATTTGGAAGTGATTATTTGTCGTGCAAGTGGCTGGTAGGATCTTACAAAAATATTAGTTAATTACAGTAGTGGTTTAAGAACTTATAAAATTAAAATAAAAGAGCTCTTTTGTACCATCCACATTTTGCCAGAATACAAAGTGCAAAGTCATATTCACCTTTGTTGCAGTCACAGAAAATTGCTCCATAAATGTTCATGTTTCTTTGAAGTATTTTGCAAAAGCCATGCCATTTAACCTGAATTGACACACACACACACACACACACGTTCAACACACGCTTGTCACGCACACATGTATGTGCATGCACACATGCACGCACGCGCACGCGTGCACACACACACACACACACACACAACTGTTTTTCTATTAAGCTCAAAGCTATCCTGAAGAGGATTATTTTGAATTTGTCAGACAGCCTCTTCATATCTTTGAGTCTTTAAATTGGGATATCTTTGGATGTGTCTCGTATCAGAGCAGAATTATTTCCCCAACTCACACTGAGGGATCTGTACAGCATAGGGCTGTCTTTTCTCATTGCATCAGTAGATGTGCAGCATTATAACTCATGAGTGGCACCTCATTTCACACCCCTTAATGGCTTGACACTGGGAGCACACAAGGTTTCCAGTCAGGGAAGCTTCCTTTCAGTTTTGGGCTGGGGGTATATGGGATTGGAAGAATAGAAGGGATGAAAAGTTGGACAGAACAGTTTTTCCCCCAAACTCAGCAGAATGTTTGAAATCGTGACAGAGAATATTTACCAAGTTTTACAATATAGTTTTAAAATATATGTGTAGAATGCTGTAGTGTAGATTTGTACATACAGGACAGTATAACTGGAATACATTGAATGTACTGTACGTCAAATTGAAGATAAGATGGAACAATTTTCCCATTTGCGGCTCCCTGAAAAGCACTTCAGTGGCCTATGCAATGATGTTTGATGTTTGGGCTGGATGACAGACATTGTAGCCTTCTAGCTTAGTTGTCATATTGCAGCAGCCATCCAGAGCGAGCAATGTAACATTATTTTATAATTGTGTCATGACATCATGAACTCACTGGTGATATAGAACCATGTTAATTTTCTGATAGTGCAAGGCTGGGTGTTAGAATCAGAGTTTTGATGGGTGTAATTTGTGCCTCCTACATCACTGTGAAAAGAGCAGGTCATCGGCAGGATAAATACAAATTAAAATTGATGCAGGGCTCATTTCTGCTTGACCAGTTTGTATAGAGAGGATACAAATGCAGACATAGTGGGTTTGTCATTTGGTCTTCCGTTTCACACTAAAAACTGCAGATCAAATGTAACTGTTATTTTACTTGCAAAATTCAGTTGAAATAAACATGTTTGATACACAGCACAGTTTCCTATATCCATTCATACCTGTTATAAACTTTCATGGCTGATTATATTTTATGACTTAAATATACATAGTTAATTAAACACAACAAGTCATTGAGAGGAGATTGAAAATTCAGATACAAAGAGCAGACTAACATGTTGATGTCTTCCTTCACTGGAAGGGTGTAGATTGTTTAGGCAGGTACAGTGTACTGAACAGCTTTTGATTTGTGAGAGATTATTTGAATGACAGTCTCATTTTGTCTCGAGAACATAGGTAGAGGAACTATAAGTGCTTGTGTGTGTGTGTGTGTGTGTGTGTGTGTGTGTGTGTGTGTGTGTGTGTGTGTGTGTGTGTCCGTGCAGACTGCACAGCGGCAGGGGCCAAAGAGGCTGTCCTCCTGAAACACTGTCACAGCTCGTCTGACTGGCAGTTCAAGAGCTCTTCATTAGAGCCCCACTGTGTCTAAGGGAAAGAAAAACAATGTGCCCAGCCTGGGACCTGTAACCTTTCCATTTAATCAGGAGTTCAAACTGCATTGTCTCCCACCACAGCGTCATTCAGTATCTGGGGCTTGAGAGCAACTTTGAGGCAAATGGCTTCACATTAAGCTAGGCAGAAACTCTTGCCACATCACAGTAAATGCATTCAGACGAAGCAGGTGTCTCGTAGCCTATCTATGTAATTAATCACACATTTGCAATATTTTTTATATCGGAAACAGCATTTAAATTCGTTGTCAATATCATTTTTTGGGTGTGATCAAAATTCAACATTTTTTAATAAATTCATAACACCCTGCATCCCACTGCTGGCCTCTGAAGGTAAGCAGGGTTTGGTCCTAGGATAAGAGACCAGCTGTTGCCAGAAGCATTGTTTGAGGGCCAGTAGGTGGCACCCTTCTCTTTAGTCTCAATATCACATTCCAAGGCCCCAGGGCAGTGAAGGGGAAATTGCCCGGTGCAGGATGCCATATTTCCAATGTTATGTTGAAATAGATTTCCTCATTCTATGTGGTCACTGAAAATTATTGTAAGATTCGGGGTGTTAACTCCAGTGTACTGGGAACTAAACATCCTTAGCTGCATTAATTTCCTTTCTTCCCTCTGTAAAATAAAGAAAATGTGTCAAGTATTTTAACTACTCAATGCGTGCAAACAATAATGTATGTAAGTCACTTTAGGTAAGTGACGGCTAAATAAGTAAAATGTATATGTAATTCAGAGAACTTCTGGGACCACATCCCTTTGTTTTACTGTGTCCAAATAAATCCCTGAAACTGATCATAAACAACTGCAGAATATATTACTATATGACTTTATATCTTGTCTTTAAAGATTTTCTGATTATTTTGCATTCATAACAATTAATTTGTGTTTATAGTGGATTGTGGTGTGTTCTCCCAGTACCCCACAATATTACTACACAACAAATGAGATTGGCACAGAGGGATTTAAGCCATTTCCAGTCATTGAGCAGAAACACATTGTGGATGTACTTTCTATTCTTAAAATGCATAACCTCTGCACACAAATTGGACATAAGTGACACATACTGAAGTTGTAGTTTCTGCTCACTTGGAATCTAATTCATTGACTAAATTAATATAGTGGTTTGTTGAGTTACGTTTCACACATTCTGATACAGTGATATTACTCGTAAAAACAGAGAGTAATGACAGCATTTCATAACAGGGAGAATAAGGCACATGTTGCACTCGATTGCAAAACGCATCACCTTTGGCAACAATGAATATTTTAAACATATTTAAAATAGTTTCTCAATACAGTTGCAATTAAACTAATAATCTTAACAGTGTTACTGGCCAGATATTTAGATATTAGTCTAAACATATTTTCAGCAATACAATTATTTCAAAAAAGAAAATTGGATAAATACAAATTATAATGACATCTCTAGTTTATAGCAGGACGATTGATTTTGTCTTACTCTGAGCTAACACACTTAATTTTAGTATGCAAATGAGAGCAATTACAAAGCTTTTAGGTGAAGACACATGACAGCTGAGGTTGGTTTTGTAACAGGCCTCACCCAAACAGTTGTCATGGAAACAATGTAGAATGACCTCACTGTCAGATAATTGAGGGTGTTATTGTAGAGATAGCATCTCAGTATAGTTAAGTTTGTATTAATGCCCACATATTGAAACAGCTGCCTTATATTCTATTTTGCTTAAACAATGATAGAATTACACAAGTCTTGTTTCTGTTAGTGCTATTTATTCTGTTTCATTCATACATTGCAAATATGTTTACATTTATTCCAATGGAAATGTCGCATTTATTCATTTAGCTTTTTGATGGTCTATTAACAATTTGTACAGTTCCAATGTTTGCTGTGCAGACTGCATGCTGTAATAATCTAGCCTGATGACGCTACATATATATATATATATATATATATACACACACACACATATATATATATATATATATATATATATATATATATATATATATATATATATATATATATATATATATATATATATGTATAGAGAGAGAGAGAGAGAGAGAGAGAAAGAGCGAGAGAGAGAGAAATGCTTTGCTACCCCTTTCTTTGTTTATGCCAAATGAAAGAGAATGACTATGGATGCCACCAGCATACCAAACAAAAATTGTAGACACAAATTGATATTTTCTATGGCAATTTATATTACAATTACTCTTGTGGAGGCTTTCATGAATTAAATATGAGTTCTGTCTGAGAATTAGATGCTATAAAGGTAAATTACAAGAGGCAGCCTGTAATTGAGGTGGCAGCAACATGGGCCTACTGAACTAATCCCTGACTAGGTCATGTGATAGACTGTCCTCCAATTGCAAGACTTTTTTTGCCACAAAGTCAGGGCAGCTGAGAAAATTGATTTCTCATCTGAGCTGTATTTGATAGCTTTTGAAATCAGAAATTGAAATTAACTAACCTACGCCCTGTCATTACAAAAGAGCAAATTAACATTGCAACCGTGTTTCCTATTGGTAGAGCAACTATGCCACCAAGGTACACTTCTAAATAGACTTGAGAATGCATGCCCTCGCACTTTCCCTCTTTCTTTCTAATTCTGTCAAAATCTAAGTGAAAATAACAGATGTATTTCTGCAGGGTAATTTAAATAATGTTTGTTATTTTGATCACTGCAAAGCCCAGACATGCGTTTATGTGTGAAATACGTGTGAAATTGCTATAAACCACACAGGTAAACATTTATGGTATGGCTCGTACACCCTCTCAGTTTTTTGCAGCACCTCTGTATGAAATCAGATTTTGCATGCAATTAATATATATTTCATTATATTATTAATTAACAGACACTACAGTAGCAAATAAGTAATATGTGTTCTTTGGCCAAATCAGTGAAGCAAAAGTATATTTCTTGTCTTGGGGATGAAACTACTTTTCTATGTGAACTCACAATGGAAACACTTTTGTAATACACCAAATAGTGCATCCTTTCTAAGCGCATTGCAGCGTTGTTCATAGTATCTGGTTAATAAAAAAGCATTTGAATTTCAGAAAATAAATACTATGATTTGTTATATTTTTGGAGACTAATTAAAACCCAATTAATGTCTTGTAATTAATATGTGCTTATAATACACCACAGTGTTTAGGTATAGTGTGCAATATTGATTGGTTTATGAGGATCGGATTAACCAAACAAGTGTTAGTGAAAGTAAACATGGCTGAGAAGTGAAAGGTAGTAGGTTTATTTGACAAAAGACACACTGAAACAGATGTTACTGCAGGTGGACATGAAGATCAATAGACAGTGGAGAGCAGATAGATAGTTACCTGAAATGGAGGAACTTGTAGCAGATGTTAAACAGACTGATGCCTGGGTAGGCAGATCAATGGACAGGAGGCAGATGGAGTACAACATGCAGGAGCGTAGGGAGGAGGTTTACTAGACAGAGACATGAAATAATGGGAGTCACATTTGATATGCAGATGGGTGCATGTCCACAAAAACCTACCATTTACAAAACAAGTAAATAGTAGTTTGCAACTTGGCAATAAACTTTTCTACTCCTTTACAACTTCCACGGACATAAGTGTCATATAGTTAGCCCTTCTCTGTCAGGGCTATTTGAAATAATATAATGTCCAAAGATATACTTCCTATTAATTTCCTCATGGTGACAACTACTATGTCTGTGAATTGCGATTCTCAGCGATTTCTGTGCTTGAAAACATATCTAATTAGGCACTGATAACGAGTATTGCGTCAAGCTGTGAAAAAACGCACTATCCCCTTTGGCTCCTATTAGTGATGCAAAGACTATGCAAGTCCCAGGAAATATCTTGGACATGTGGATGATTTTACGCTTTAACATGCAGGTACACAATCCTTATGTTATATCATCATATTGCCAAAATATTGTATTATTTGCCGAAAGGATTGTTTGCATGCGTAATGTATGGTTGGTTACATTGGCGGGTTTATTGTAAAATTGTATTATAACACTGTTAATGGGTAATTTCACAGGCTTCAGCTGTAGGGCAAAAACTGACCTGTAGCATGTAATGTATTATGCCATAAATGTCCATGACACAATGAGAAATCTCTCCATATTGGACTTACATTTCAAAACATACAACCGGATTTGGTCTAGGTCTTTCATTCCCTCCCTTCTCACCCACACCTAGCCCCTGACATGCCTTGTCCCAGTGGTCTTGCTGTCCGAGAAGCAACTTGAACTAAGCGATAACCTGATAGACTTTATCTTGTCTTGCCTGGGACTCAGTAAAGCCTGAAGAAGACACTTCAACTGTAAGGCATCCCCCCAGAGCCCTAACCTTCCCCTCATCTCCCCCTGCCAGCCGCAACGGCTGAGAGCTGTCAGCGGCCTGTTGCTTATTGATGTTTCTGCATGTTTTATGTCTATCTGAGATATGATGGCCCTGACACAGTGCTGATTTCAATCAGCCTGCCACATAGCACAGAGACCGACAGCAGGAGAAAGTAAGACCGAAAAAAAGAGAAGAAATAATCTATGGGGATGTCATTGGCTCAGATCGGGTCTAGTCTTGTCTCTGACCGGGGGACTCTTCTCTCTTCTAATGAAAATGTTTCATTCACATCTCAAATTAGCGTAGTCCATGCCTCCCTGGCTGATGAATTCAATAGAAGAAAAAAAGAAACGAATAGGGAGGGAAATAAATTCAGCTTTTGTCAGATTGGGTAGGCAAGAAAGTGACCCCTGAGCCAAAGGTTCTGACACTGCATCAATCCCTTTAGGAGGGAGAAATGCTGGACCAGCACTGCCTGAAGATTACTTCAGAACATCTGAGGGATGACTGCTCTATCTATTTCACATATCCTATGCAGACAAGAAGCTTGTATGGTCTGGATCCTGAGCTGGCCGCTAAATTAGGTCTGAGGGGAACCGTGCATCCAAGGCAATTCAGATCCTAACCATTGACAAAGAACTCAGTGAAAAGAAAAGCATCTAGTCCCTCCTTTTTCTTTATACAACCTACTAGAATAATATACCATCGGTAATCCCAATAAATCTCTTTGCAAACTGATACACATGCACACATATCCAGATAAAACTCTCCCACGCAGCTTTTTTACACACATATTACGGACAATGCCACGGTACAAATCACCTTGCTAATTACTGGTATTTCCATCATCAATAAATATGATCACTCATTTAGGGTGGAGTAATGCTAGGGTTTGATCTAAAGCAAAAGTGTCAATTTTGAAAAAACTTCAGACATCTAAATAATAATTGTTACCCTTTCTGGCCTTGGATTTTGGACATTTCTGAGTTCTTGTTTTAAAAATCCACCTTTTTTTATTATGAATTTCCTGCTTATAATCTTATTATATAAATGTGTTTGATGCTTGTGTAGTTTCATTTCATACATTTGGATAGTCTCGATGTAAGAAATAGTAATATAAAAGTATAAAAAGAGCAAAAACTTTTGAAGAATTGTTTCCTGGATATTGATAGTGGATGACGTCCTTTAGCATCAATATACAAATAATGTCTGCTTGGCAAAACGTATTACTGCTATCACAGTTTATCAAACCACTTTCTTTTTGCTTTGAAACCCGACAACTTTTTAAATTATAGAAATAATAAAATGAATAGTATTAGCCCCAATACTTCATGTTGAGTGTATTTTACTTCCAGGGTTTCACAGACCAAATTTACAGAGCTTATAATGAGATTGCTACAAACACAGAATAAATTAGCTGTCATTGAACTACTTCAATTTCCTTATTCTAATAGAAATCTGTGACAGGTGTCGTGGTTCCCTCTATGTTTGGTTACCGGCTTCACAACACGTTATTATGGATAATTGATCCATCACAAAACATCAAGCAATGGCATTTAACGCCTTGAGACTACAGCACTGAACATGCAGAAAATCGAATTTAACCCCGTGTTGACTAAAACACTCCCTTGCACTGTCGATCAAGCATGTCTCTCCCTGACAGCTCTGGTCGTATGTTGTTAAATAATCTAAAAGAAAAAAAGAAACATGAAAGAAAAAGCAGTCTCAGAGGAACTGTCACAAAGAAAAGAAAATGCCATGGGGGGCGAGGAATGCCTTCAGTTGTCTAGCTTTTCACATTTTAATTTCAGACTTCAGGACTGACTCGTGGTAGCGCCTGAGTGAGTGGGGCCTGGGAGTCAGGGCCCTGTGCTGACCCCTGTGCATAGACAGATCCAGAGAGATGTCAGCCGAGAGCTCCCGAGGATCACCAGTCTGCCAAGCGCTTTGAAAGCTGCTGCCAATTCAACCTAAGTCTCTTCTGAATGGCCACCACAGAGAAGGCGAGCGACAGCAATAAAAACAGGTTGCAAAAGGAAGAGAATTCGCTTTCAAAATGTATTTGGCCTTTCACCTTGCATCCAGCCCCTTGCCCTCTGTCTTTGAAGCTAAGCATATTTTGTGAGAGACATTGAAAGAAGGCAGGTTTTGGGGTGGATTTGTGGTCTGTCAGTATAAATATATTAATAATCTGACAGCTTCATCTGCTTTTGAGGACTAGCCATGACAGCTACACAATGGCTCACGCTGTAGCTCTCCTCGTACATGTCTAGCTTTCCTGTCTGAAAAACACAGAGTATATTAAGACATCACACTCCTGTGAAGTATTGATTTAACACCCGTCTCTGTCACTTACTGTATAAGCCATATCAAAGTTCCCAACTAAACAATGAAGAGTTCACATGCAACCTTCTACTCTTGTTTCTTAAGACGTGAGGATGTTTTAGTAGGGAATCTAATCTTTCTTGTCCAAATGCTGACCTTTATGTGATTCTAATCTATCTCTCTGATTTATGGATTATTTGTAAAGAAAATTTGTCATCAGAAATTATAGCAGAAAAAAATGCTTATAATGTAGGAATGAACTAAGGTATTAATGTGTGAGAATATATAGCCAAAATAAAGTGAATACTTGCCCAAAGAGAAGCAGTGAATCATAACTTACTATAGCAGCCAGAGCTGTCTGTGTGAAATTCTGTCCCTTAGACAGTGGATCAGTCCGTTGAGAGACACAGAGAGAGGTCAGAAAGAGCGCAGGTAATTGAGGTGTCCCCTGCCCTCCCTTTTTTCCAGGGCTCCTCACCCCATCCCTTCACCCCCTGGCCTATCCACACAGTGGGCACAATTACGCTCCCCATCACCCCTCCAGCTGGCCCCCATGATCCTGCACTTCTCACTAAACGCAACTTCGTCGGCCCTCTCCCTCTTAACCTTCAGCACCCGCTCCAGGGGAATGGGGGAGGTTGCACACTAGACCACGGAGAAGGAACTTAGAGTGCTTTGTTTTACAGGCACCACTTGGCAAAAAAACGGAGAGAACTTGAGTTAAAATGTAGGTTACGCAGTATGAGAAACAAATGGATCTCTTTGCCGATCTTGGGACTGTTGTGATTCAACATATTTTTTTTGAAAAAATACAGAGATACTGTGAAAATACTCCTGTTGTTTGTGTCATAAAATTATTGATCTTTCAGAATAATAATAAAATGGATAACATTATATGTTAATTGAATGTGCCCTATCCGTATATTATTATTACGAATGCAGCTATCAACATCTTGGTGGATTCACTAGAAATACATTTAAATAGCCATGTGTCATTCCATTCATATTTCTCCAACAATCTCAACGTGTCTCTGTAGACATGAGCTTTCAGTCCTATCCCATCCTATTAACACGAGACAAGCTTCTCCTGTGCATTATTACTTAAATAATACCATATGGTAAAATGTAAACAACATCTGCATATTCATGTTGTAACTTCATCTGTTTAATCAGTTCCAGCAAAGCAGTTTACCCTCTGCGTCCCTCCCTGTCAGAACAGCACTGCTACAGCGTGCCCTTCTGTCAGCCCTGACAGTCCTCTATTGTTTAACTGACGCTCGGGCCCTGCCAGTTTAATGCCAGGTGCTTCCTGGCAGGCCATGGATCAGGTGAGTTAAGGGGTTCTGTCACACTAATGACAAACCTGACATATTCCTACCTAACACAGAAAAAGATACCAGTAATTTTAGGATTATTACTCATGGCTTTGTTAAACACCTTGCTACAATACCTTTTTGCAAAATGGTACAGTGGTTGCTGACTCATTTCGGCAACATCTCTGATATGCATGATTGCATTAATTTGTCTCAACTTTGAGAAAACCCAATGCAAGATAGCAAAACATTATGGCTACGTGTACAATAACATATGTTTACAATCCAACTACCCACACACATCCTCTAGGTACTGCAAGGATACTTGGAGGTAAGTCTATAGGCCACCTGCTATTTCCCCAACCCACAGCAGATATTTTATTTGTATACAGGAATAAATGCATGTTGATATATCCTACTGCATAAATTCTTCAACGTGGGTTTGATCAAATCGGGGAATAATGGAAAGAAAACCGGTGCACACTGCGGTTCATACTTCTAAATCAAGGCCGTAGCCATGGTGTCAACATTGGGGGGGACCAAATCAGCCAGGCGTCAGAGGGTCCCCCCCAAAAAACATATATATTTATATTTATAAGACTTTTAACCATCAATATTTACACAATCTGATATCGCTGTGTTGGTATTGTTCCAACAACATCATAATTAATGTTTCTCCAGGTCCATCATTGCAACTGGCCTGTAGTTAGTTGGTTACCCCAGTCCAAAGACAAAGAATATTCTCCTGCCCCCCACCCTTTGAGCTAACCCTAACCTCAGGGACACCTGTGCCTAAACCTAATCTTTGTGGTACATGGTGTCAACAATAACTATGATGTTGTTGGAACAACACCAACATATGGCCATATCAGATCGGTTATCAATATTTACTCTTTTTCTCACTCACCCGCATGTCACCTGCTCTCCCTGTCCTGTTGGCATCCTCATACCCGCTCTCTCCCTCTTACTCTATACTCTGAACACCCCAGAACATGAAAGAGATATCAGTAAACAGGTTTCTTGATGTGATGTTCAGGAATGGATTACTAACTTTTACAGATCTGAATGGCAATGATTATTATATTGACTCTCTTGTGCTACTGCATACCTGTCATGTGGCTGGTACACATTTTCTCACTGCTCTCAACTTGTATTTTCCGAGGCTGCCCAAAAAACTGATGAATGTCACTGCCAGCCTTCCTGTTGGTCATGACGACACTCACATTATGAAAAAAGCTGACTAATAAAATTGCTTTCATTTCAAACAAACACTAATAATGCTATTTACCATAAACAAATACAGTATACTATACGAATGTGCAATCAATGAAAACCACTAATGTCTCCACAAATAACACATGCAGCGCAACATAGATGATTGACACTTTACGTAGATTTTACCGGGGCTTTCTGACATTTTCTAACAAAATCCTTAACGTAAGACATTAACGTTAGTTGAATGCGCATATGAGCAGCATTGTGGTGGTTGACTGATTAGCACTCGCAAATCGGCCCGTTTTCACCAAGAACCTTTGTTTACTCCCCATGCAATTACTGACGCAATTTAGCTAACTATTATTTACTTCCACAATGACAGTTCTAAAGTAAATTGGCGTGTTGAAGTTAAAACTATCAGAATCTATAGGAAGATATACCTAACACTCATATTACATTTATTTTCCCACTTTTTAATACGTTTGAAAGTAAAAAGAGAGTGCAGTGTTGGTCATAGTATTATCTACCAACGGCAATCCACCAACGGCTTCTGCTGTGGTACGGCAACAACACTTGGACAAACAACACGCAGAACTGCAGTAAACCTTAAAACTAGAATCAGTAGTAATAATAACGGTAATTGTTAAAGTCTAGTTATGATTTCGTTTATATTTGGAATGTATTCACTGTTGCCTGTCGTAGCATAGCGTATTTTTATTTAATTTATGATTTATACATCAATATATTGGGGGGGTGGTATTTTGAGCAGCTGAATATTGGGGGATGTGTGTCCCCTTGAATATTTATTGTAATTACGGCTCTAGAAAAATATACTGATACAATGTTTTAACCCTTAGGCCTTCAGCAGACATCGAGGAAAGATCCAATGGTCAAAACATTACAATAAAATCACCTGGGAACGTTAACTGCAGTGTGCAGTTATATATTAAAAGTTACACTTGCGTACCTTACATTTTAAATCTAACTTTAGAGTAGCATCTGTTAGTCCTGTAATGTCTTGGTGCTAACAGCTAACGGCAAGCAGTAATGATAAGGAGCAGTGCAAGGTAGCATGGAGTTCTAGAGGATTACAGGGCATTCTCTCATTAAATTCCCCTTCATCAGGCTCTCGTTTGTGCACAAGCATTAATACTTTTGACCCCATGTTGCCCAAACACTACCGTGCCTGGGGAAAGAAAAAGAGGAGGGAAATGAAAGAAAAAAAACATAAAGGAATATCTTATTAGGAGAGTCAGACTTGCTTTAGCCTTCGTTTCTTGATGGCTGATTCTGGTGTCGCGACCTACTGGCGTCTAGCTAATACAGCAGTGCGCGCCATGCCATTGTTCTCAATCAATAACTAATTATCAAAGTACTGGCTCCGACTGGTATTGTCCTCCTTGCTTGGAACCCCTTGTTGTGGATTGAGAAACAGAGGGGGAAGAAAAGGGAGAGACGGTGGCTTTTGGCTGCATAGTGATGCTGCCGCCACAACATCCTCGCTAGCCTTTCAAGATACACTGTCCCGTCAGCTTGAATTAGCATCCCCTACTAATTGATATAAATTAGAACAGAAGAATTCTTGTTGCTGCGGAATGTCATAATGATATCCTCAAAGTAATCATGGGAGAGAAAAGAACAGCACAAAACACACATGCAATCCCAAAAAGAAAAGACACATTAAGCTGACTCCTAGTAGGGACTTTGAAAATGAGTCTTAATACAAAGGGAATGGGGAACTAGACTGATGCCAAACTGTACATGTCATTATTTCAATCTCATTTGTGAGTGTGAATCAGTTCTAGTGTCTAAAACATGGAAATCTATTCCTTGCTTAACATAGCAAATATTGTCTTTCTTTTATACAATAAAATTACATTAATACTGATCCAAATACAACTGTCTATATTTATTGGTTTTATATTTCTTTATCAAATTTTCAATGTTTGTTGCTTTTTGCTAATTAGATGACAGAAATAGAGGCGCCCAGTCATCCAAAGTTGGCAACATAAAGGATATTCTGTGCTGGTGCCTGGCTGTCTGTGTGCTTCTGAACAGAAAGACAGAGCGCTGTGGCTACTGTCATCCCACGTGGCAACACAGTTCACTTCTCCTCAGTCCTGTTGATGCCACTGGCACCAGGCCTTGGGGGGTTGAGGCCCCTAGGAGCCCAGGGGTTGGCTAGTGCACTGTGCCCTAGTGGCAATGCAAGGGTCAGCCCAGTAAAATCACTCCCCTCAGGACGGGGACCATAATCCCTGTGCGAAAATCAGGCAGCTGGAGAAGCCCACTCCGCTCAGCTCATGTGATGATATCGGTTGCACTGGAGCTGATGTCTGACCTCATTACCAGAGTTTAATTGCGTTGTTACAGAGTTTCACTTCTTTTCTCTGGCCTCTTTTTCTTTCTGACAGCACTCCTAAAGAATTCCTAGGTTGCTACAAAAGAAAATGAATTACTTATGCATTTTGTACCTAGTTCATCTCTGAAACAAATGCTCAAACAATATTTGTTATGATTCCCACTGCAACATTTATGCAAAGTATGTTAAATTCAGAAATAAATGTATGTGATGATGATTGCCTTTCTGCCTTTATTTTCAAAATCATTTATATAACATTTTTTTGAAGCAGTTACTTATCATCAATTTCTGAGGTGTTTATTAAAAAACTTAATTAAAAGTTAATGTTTCACAGGACATTGCCATTACGATTGTCTATTGATATGGAAATGTTTGAAAGGGAAGGAGAGCATTAACTTAACACATAATTAACACCTTCCCAATGATCAAAAATGTTTTAATAGCTATGTGTTTATTAGTATAATAGTGTAATATGTATGTAATATATATTTTGAGTTCATTACATACATATATAGCATTTTTTATTCACACACAATAAGTAAGGATTTCTTTACGCTTGTTCCAGAATTACAATCAATTTTTTTAGGGCAATAAAGACATTGTTACATTATTATATGAATTGCTTGAATCATTTGTTCTTTTTTTTTTACCTATTACTAAAACAAAACAGAAGAATTCAGTTTATTTCAAATTATGGATTGTTGTACTGAATCCAAAAAAAACACCTCTCATAAGACTGATTAAGACTGGCAACCTGTGAGCTATCCAACATAAGAACCTCCACCACATCCTGTATACATGTAAAACAAAATGTTTTAATGCCATTAGACCACATAAAATATAAATACTGAAATCTGCCAGTTTCACAGTGAACATAATGTGACTAGTGCTCAGTGTTGCTGTAGACAGATGTTCTGTTGAGCCCTGCTATTAAAAGACCTCTTACTTCCACCAAGCTCAAGAGCCAATGTCATCTCCTTTTCGTGCTCCATGCCACGACTTCACTGCTCAGTAACCCTCCCAACCTGATGCGCCTTGACTGGGTCAGATGACAAGCCACCATGGTAAATGGTGTTGCTCTTTCAAAACATCAAATCAAGAGTAAAATGATTGGTCCTCTGTGTGAACTGCAGTGACACTTTAAGTAAATGTATCATAAGGCTGAAAGGTTACAGGCTGTGAAAAGATGTGTGTTTGTGTGTGTATGTGCACATTGATGAACGAGGAGGTGCACGATGACTGAACATTTTCCTAACTGTATTACTTGTTCCTGTTCTCTTGAAATTGAATCACAATACACCCTTGAAAAATGCCCCCAATTAAAACCCATGCATTGTGTTTGTGGATAGATTCTTCTATTTTCTTGTCATGAAAGTGCAATTATAATTCCATGATGTATAACACACTCTCCTCCATAGAGTGCCAATCCTGTTCATATCCTTTTGTCAGTTGGTGGATAAATGTTGAAAAGGATTAATCCTAAGATGGGCTGGTTAGGAGGCTTTAATGAGGATCCTGTCTTAGAGCCTATCTAAGGCAGAGCCTTGTGATACCCGGCTGGCCCACAGTGGAGGTCAGGTCGTAATGTACGAGTCCGTTGCAAGGGCGGAGCCCATTTAGGTTGACCCATTAAGTCAAGGAGTCCTCTGACCTTCCAGAAGATAACTAGCTGTGTAGGACCATCAGCAAAAACAGGCAGGTGCCTTGTAGGCAAAACAATTGTACTGGGTTGGGATATTAATACAAAATGCACACCTCCTCATTGAAAACATATGTTGCCACACTGAAAATAATGATTACATCCACCATTATCAATAACAACCCTGTATCTATGCAGAGCGACATACAGGAGCAATTAAGCTTTATTGCATTGCTCATGAAGACAACAACAGATGCGCTACAAGATAAACCATAAGTGTTTTTTCCTACTTACCCAGATTAGACAAACTTGTTGATACATTTTTTGGATTCTATCGACTTTCTCATTCGCAAACATCTTAGGGAACTTCCTTCTCTGTCTTCCAATAAATCAGGTCAGACCTTGACATTGTATTCAGAGCCTTATACCAGCCTACATTTACTAAGAAGTTACTTAAGCAGTTGGGCGCTTGGAGAGCACGGTGGAAGGCAGAAGCAGCGGAGCTGGTAGAGGAGCTACCTGGAGGGGTGGTAAGTGTCATATCTGTGGGGGACTGGTGATGCATCTGCTGGGCAGATCGTGAAAAAATGAGTCTTTATGCTGCACCAAATGTTTTTGTCATCACCTGCATCTATATCGATGGGATGATGTGGAGAAGATGTCAATATCCCCAATAACCAAATATGGTCCACAGACATCCAGATAAATATCATGAAAGCATGTCAAGACTTATTCCCCCTTAGGAGGATGAGAAGATTTGGGATTGGCTTCTATACTCTCAAAATGTTTTTCAGCAGTATCACTGAGGTCATTGTGACCGTCTGAATCATCACTTGGTATGGCAACTGCTCAACCCTGGATCAATAGGCTCTTCAGAGTGGGATGCAGATGTTAATCATCGGGTCCAAGTTTCCTGCCACCCTGGACATCTGGTCGAGATAGTGTTAGATGAAGGACCTAAAATACGTCCCGTTTTTAACTGTTTTTTATACTGTTGCATGATAGGCATGGAATGATGTAATGTCCATAATTCTCTCATGGCTAAAACAAGAATGAATAATGATAATCAAATGGCTACAAAACTGCCACAAGCATTTGTCTCCCTATTTAGTATAATATATATGCACACAAACTGGGACACAAGCCACACACTCAACAACACAGTACTTTCTAAAAATGACACACACTTTTGATAATTGTCCTGTTTTAGCCAAATAAATATAAACAATTTATTATTTTATATTAGTACAATAGCTCAGAGAAAACATTTTGGTTGCCAGAATAGTTTTTCTTTTAGCGCAAACAACATGTAAGCACATGGAGATGCATTCACACTTTTGGAACCGTGTCCTGTGAAGTTATGGTCACAAAATCAATCGTGTCCTATGAAGCTATGGTCATACATTTACTGACAGTATGCAGAACAACATGACAATAATCTGACAACATTTTTAGGAATTTTTTTATCAACTTACTTTATCATGTGTAATAATCATTTTTGAGGTGTGTGTCAGGCTGCTACTAGCCTACAAATATAGATGTCACCAGACATAGTCACTTACAGCTCTGGAAAAAATGAAGAGACCACTGCACCTTTTTCTTTCCTTTCCAAAAAGTGGATAGAAGGTGTTGAGCTTTCAGCCTCACTCCCTGGCAAGGTCAACACCTTCTATGCACGGTTTGAAGCAACCAACACTATTCATTCAGTGAGGACCAGGACGACTACACTCCCTCCCTAACAACAACAGACGTGAGGGATGTTTCTAAAAAAGTGAACCCTCGGAACTAACCAGGGCCAGATGGCATTTCAGGCCATGTCCTCAGAGGATGCGCTGACCAACTAGTGGGGGTTTTCACCTCCATATTTAAACTATCCCTGTCTGTAGTCCCCCCCGCTTCAAAGAGACCCCCATCATCCTTGTACCAAAGAAAGCTTCCATCACCCACCTGAACGTCTACCACCCTCCCTGTAGCACTGACCTCCATCATCATGAAGTGCTTTGAGCGGCTGGTCAGAACTCACAACTGCACCAGCCTTCCTGACACATTGGACCCATTTGCCTTCTATGGGCCCAAGCTTACATTAAATGGACTGAGGCGAAGTGGAAAATGGTCCTGTAGTCTGTCAAAG
The DNA here is from genome assembly GCA_016801105.1 of Esox niger. Taxonomy (NCBI): domain Eukaryota; kingdom Metazoa; phylum Chordata; class Actinopteri; order Esociformes; family Esocidae; genus Esox; species Esox niger. The sequence continues at coordinate 37,267 of JACXGJ010000468.1, forward strand.
CAAAATGTGAAATTATTTTTGGGAATCATAGATGCTGTGTCCTCTGGGTTAAAGAGGAGAGGGATGTCCTGGCTTCTTTTCAGCGCACAGTTCAGACCCCAGCATCCGTAATGGCATGGGGGTGCATTAAGGCACATAGCATGGGTGACTTGCACATCTGTCTGGGTGCTAAACTGACCTGCTGCAGTACAGACTTGCCACCATCTGAAAACATTTGGCGCATTATGAAATGAAAAATGTGACAAAGCAGACCCAAAACTTTTGTGCAGCTGAAATCCTATATCAAGCAAGAATGGGAATACATTTCACTCTCAAAACTACAGCAGTTGGTCTCCTCAGTTCCCAAATGCAGAGTATAGTTAAAAGAAGAGGGGATGCAACACAGTGGTGAACATGTCCTTGTCCCAACGTTTTGGAAATTGAATGCTGGCATTCAATTTAAAATGGGCATGTATTTCTCCCCCAAAAATTCTCAGTCCCAACATTTGAAATGCTGTCTTTGTACTATTATTCCTTAAATACAGGGATACGTTTTATTTTATGTTTTATGCAGCGTCCTGACTCATTTGGGAACGGGGTTGTAATACACCAAAAGAATACAACCGTTCAGAGCCGAGAAACAGTTTGATGGCTCAACCACATTGTACTGACTCTACACTAATGACCTGAATGACAGTGAAATTAAATAATTAAAATATATAGAATACAAATGTAAAATAAAAATGCAAAGCCTTGAGGAACAAATCCAACATATTATTGAGTAACTACTTCCTTATTTTCAAGTATGATGGTGGTTGCATCATGGTAAAGGTATGTTTAAAATCTGCAAAGACTTGGATGCTTTTAGATGAAAATAAACAGGATGCAGATACCCACAGACAAAATCCCAGAGAAAAACCTGCTTCGGGCAGCTTTACACCAGACAATGGGAGAGGAATTTGACTTTCTGAAGGAAAAAAAACTAGAAGCCTCTAGATAACTACTGTAGCTAACAAGAGCTTGCTTAGATTATTTCATCTACCTTCAATTTGTAATATTACCCCAAAATAAGAGCGAATGCTATCAGAAACCAATCAGTATAGCTCCGGATTTTGTCAATTGCATCATTTAATCAGATGTGCAAAACAGCAGCTGACAGGAATCGCATTAGGAGTCAACATCTTCATGACCATATACAGCAACAGAAAACCTTAAGAGACCACTGCACCTTTTTCTTATCTTTCCAAAAAGTAATAAAGGAAGGTGAGGAACAGAAGGGTTAAAATTAAGAGACCACTGCAAATTGATTGCTTCGGTTCCTCACTAAAAGCTTTCCTTTGCCACTTTTTTGGAAAGGAAAGCAAAAGCTGCAGTGTTCACTTCATTTTTTCTAGAGCTGTAGGTTGCAAGTTACTATGTCAGCAACTGTGACAAAATTACAAAACAATAGCGTTGTCGCAATGTAATTATGACAAAATGACAACATAAGCAAGGCACCATAATAGGCTTTTCACTCTTACATTGTAGATATGTAACAATATGATGTAACCAGTACGTAAACAAAAATACATAATGTTGTCACAGCGTACCTATGACAAAAGGACAATGTAAGCAAGTTACGTTGTAATAACCCAAATAAGTCTTTCAGCATATGTTTTCACTACATTGTGACAACATAATATGTTTGCTGGGTAAATAACGAGCTTATGATTAAACATTTTAAAAATTAAGTGTGTTACACTGGTTTGCAATATACTTGAATTCATTCTCATATAAAGTTTGGCTGGATGGCTCAGCTACATTTGAAGGTAGCTGAGGACTTGCTGTTTTGACAGTGTTTTGATTGTGTCGTTTTGGAGCTTATGGGAATGCTCCAGTGTGAAGATGAAGGTTCAATTTTCATTTTTTGTTGTGAAATGCGATTTTGGCCAAGGCCAGATGATATGTGCATTGTTGCTGTTATTGCCAAACTCTGTCACCAAATTCCATGTTTGTGGAGATTGTTTGAAACGTAAAAATGTCAAAGGTAGGTAAATGCAAGCCACTGTGTTAAGGGTTAAGAAGCAAGACATGGATTAAAATGACTAAATACAAATTTTTGGACTGACCTTGAATTGGTATCACAAAGTATTCTGTTTGTAATTGATTAAATCCATGTTATTTTGGCCATCCAGCAATGGTAAAACTCCAATGAGCTTGAGGTTAGGATTGGACTATTTGTTAAGAATATTGGTGTTCTTTCATGATGATCTACACTCAATGACCAACATTTTAAGCATTTTTGATATGGCACCTTGCATAAAGGAAGTGCCAAAACTACTTCATAGGGACGTTTTATAACAATTGATTAATACATTTGGCTAGAATGGAAAAAAAAACTTCAAAACCCTGAATGTGAATCCATAGATGGATATGCAGTACACTCCCTTGTCCCCAATAATTAAAGAAAAAACATGAAACCTTCCCCAAAGTCTCACAATCACTCCCCATTCTTGAACCTATACTGCTATTATGCAGCAAATAAAACAGAACAGCCGCTTAGGAGGTGCAGGCCAGTGGCATTTAACCAACTGGCAGCTACTGTATCAGATCCCGATCTTAGTGACATTACTGACCAGCTTCGCACAAACTATGATCTCCTGTGGCACAAAGAAGGGGTTAACATCCAATGGGGATTTGTACTAAAAACAGGAAGAACATGAAAAGTCAGGAGGGAAAGAGAAATAAAGATATTGGACTTTACAGTGAAGCTGACAGGAGCGAAGCTGTGTAAATAGTCACAGGATCACGCAGTATAATACGTGCAATCTTCAGAGACAGAAAGCTATAATCAACAAAAATCCATATTGAGGGTGAATGCCAGAGTTTTTCCAAATGTCAGCCCAGTGTGTTTGCAGAAGGGCAGGGATGACAGCTGAGGAGCAATAAGGAGCAGGGGGGTGAGCATGCAGGACAGTGGGGACAGGCGAGCTCTCTGTTGTTGACACTGGGGCCAAGCAGAGTGCAGCGCTGGGCCAGGAAGACATAGTCACACTCCGACTCAGCCTGCTACCACATGATAAGGCCAGAAGGATGCTCTACACTGTTGGTGCTTTCACTCACAATATGTAAATATACTGAATGTGATCGTGATCTGATGGAAACATGATACATGATGTGTACCATATTCCACCTCATGTTTCCATCATTTATATTTAGGAGTCCGGAGTTCCAAGAACCTTCATTTTAGAAGAAGTGTTAAATGTGTGATACATATTTGACAACTTGTTCAGTAGATTGGGTTTAGAAAATATTTCAATTTTTACTGGGATAGAAGTGCAATGAAATTGAGGCGTTTTTATGTTCGATATCTCTCATCCATCTCTGAAAAGCAATGTCTTTTCTGAGGTCTTTTAAGTGATTATAAGTGTTTTTTCTTCCCTTTTTGGTCCAGTCTTGAATAAAATAAGTGCAGATTTGCTGAAAATCAGTGGCTTTTGTGTGCGGCTGCAGGAGCATGGTGAAATGTTTGGACACTAATACCCATTCATTTCGGTAGCTCCATAAATAAAAGCTGCCAGCTAGGCGGCTGCCGTGAAGTGGTATTCTTTGGTGCCCAGCGGGATGTCCTGTTCACATTAGCACAGCGGGAGAAACTGTCCGGAACAGCCAGACAACTAAATCAAGACATTTTCAACTTCTGACAAAATTGCTATAGGGGGGAGCGCCCGTTTAAAGAGGGATGTGTGTTAGTTTGTGTGTGTTAGTTTGTGTGTGTGCTTGAGCGAAAGAGATCTTTTTCAAAATGTTGTATTTTCCACGTGGAAAAGAAAACTACACGTGGTTAACATGAATGAGGAAGTTGTGCGAGAATGACACAATACCAAGACCAAACAAAAACTATTTTTATATCAGAAATATGAGAATATGTGAATTTATTAATTATTAAGTCTTCACATTTTCAAAGAAATTAGTGTCACCTCAAATTGCAATACATTTGATTAAGGATTTCAACACTTTCATACTCACTTTCTTCTCATTGTCAAATATACCTCTGATGATATAACTGAAAGACAAATATAATTCAAAGACATTATCAGTCTATTATAATACATTTTTTAACCTATGTTTAACTGATTAAGCTGGCCGAGAACAATTTCTCATTTATAATGACCGGGTGAAACACATAATGATAGCAAGACAACATACAGATACAGTCAAAAACACTAGGTACTAAGCAAAAGGTTAACAGATTACACGAATAAATTACACGAGTGGGGAGAACAAATATGTACAGTGGGGAGAACAGGCATATGATACACTGCTGATTTTGCAGGTTTACCTACTTACAAAGCATGTCGAGGTCTGTAATTTTATCATAGGTACACTTCAACTGTGAGAGACTGAATCTAAAACATAAATCCCGAAAATCACGTTGTATGATTTTTAAATAATTTATTTGCATTTTATTGCATGACAAGTATTTGATAGATTAGATATAGCAGAACTTCATATTTGGTACAGAAACCTTTGTTTGCAGTTACAGAGATCATACGTGTCCTGTAGTTCTTGACCAGGTTTGCACACACTGCAGCAGGGATTTTGGCCCAGTCCTCCATACATACCTTCTCCAGATCCTTCAGGTTTCGGGGCTGTTGCTGGGCAATACGGACTTTCAGCTCCCTCCAAAGATTTTCTATTGGGTTTAGGTCTGGAGACTGGCTAGGCCACTCGAGGACCTTGAGATACTTCTTACGGAGCCACTCCTTAGTTGCCCTGGCTGTGTGTTTAGGGTCGTTGTCATGCTGGAAGACCCAGCCACGACCCTTCTTTAATGCTCTTACTGAGGGAAGGAGGTTGTTGGCCAAGATCTCACAATATAGCCCCATCCATCCTCCCCTCAATACGATGCAGTCGTCTTGTCCCCTTTGCAGAAAAGCATCCCCAAAGAATGATGTTTCCACCTCCATGCTTTACGGTTGGGATGGTGTTCTTTGGGTTGTACTCATCCTTCTTCCTCCAAACACGGCGAGTGGAGTTCAGACCAAAAAGCTCTATTTTTGTCTCTACAGACCACATGACATACTCCCAATTCCTTCTCTGGATCATCCAGATGGTCATTGGCAAACTTCAGTTTCAAACTTCAATTACTGACCTCTACATGCTTTGTAATTAAGAAAACATGCAAAATCAGCAGTGTATCAAATACTTGTTCTCCCCACTGTATACAGATAAAGTATAATGGTCATTAGGTTTATGAGTTTGAATGAATTTTGCTTTAGATGTGCAGAAATAATGTTGCCTATGGTCACAGGATATGTAATTCCACGAAGTATCACTGTTTTTACTGTGTAGAAGTGAAAGCACTTCATGTTTCTACTTGGTGCCTTGATACCTACAGCAATAACCCACAGTAAAATGGGTGATTATACCCTCAAAAGATTACATTCACTACAGACATATAGTATGACAGTATAGGGTAATGTAGAAATGTCATAAGCCACCTGAGAATATTGTAAACATGTATTTGCTTGTAAATACAAAAACATACAGCTCTGGACCTGTACCTTTTTCTTTGCTTACCAAAAAAGTTGAAAAAGAAAGTTTTGAGTAAGGAACGCTTGCCATTATATTCTTGTTATCTGTGATTCCTTCAATGATATATTGTTTTCTTTTAACAAATAAACATACTATACGTGACATTAAAAATGCTCTCAGTTGGCCTAGGTTTTTAGCACTGTAACTCATATTTCTATGAATCTATGCAACCGATATAAAGATTCATTTAGAAACATTCTTGTTTTTATAAAGAAATACATTTTTGTCAATTTAAGTAACATCAAATCAGAAATACAGTGTAGGCACTGACAATGTGGTAAATGACTATTGTTGCTGCAAACTGCTGATTTTCAATGGAATATCTACACAGGCATACATAGGTCCTTTATCAGCAACCATTAGTCTTGTGTTCCAGTGGAATATTGTGTTTGCTAATCCAAGTTTATAATTTTAAAAGGCCAATTGATAATTAGAAAACCTTTTTCCAGCTATGCCAGCACCACTGAAAACTGCTGTACTGATTAAAGAAGCAATAAAACTGGACTTCGCTAAATATCTGAAGCATCAGCCTTTGTGGATTACAGGCTTAAAATGGCCGGAAACAAAGAACTTTCTTCTTAAACACGTCAGTCAATTGTTGTTCTGTAGAATGAAGGCTATTCCACACAAGAAATTGCCCCAAAACTGAAGATCTCATACAATGATGTGTACTATTCTTTCACAGAACAGTGCAAACTGGCTCTAACCAGAAGAGAAAGCACAAATGAGCAAAATGACAAATACATTAGTGTCCAGACTGAAAAAATAAACGGCAGACAGGTCCTCAACTAGCAGCTTAATTGTGTCGACTTTGGTAATGCCATAACTGCTACATTTCTATACGGCTAGCCAGCAAAATTGAGATCCCTGGGGAAAAGTTGATGTTCTGTGTTCATGAGGAAAACATAGCGAGCTAACCAACATGTTGTATCACTGCACTATCCACCCTGGTCTAAACTCAACAGCCAAAACATTATATATGCATACCATACTGTCAAGAAATGTTTGACATGCATTGTTAACACAGAGATCTTTGTGGAAGCATCTTTTGATATCTAACATGCAATTCTCAAGGTTATGGTGCTGCCATGACTCATGCTACACTCACCTCTCTTGTCTGACCACTAGTTTCCAGCTATATATATTTGTCATTGATCTTTCTACATTCTGTGATCAGTTGATAAAGTTCAGTGCCTAGAGAAAGTTAATATACCGTTGAACATTTTAACATTTTGTAATCTCAGTACCTCAGATTTTCATGTAAGGTATTTAATAATTGGAGAGTGTATTGCACTACCAAGTCCCTGTATAGATCAGGCAGGCCTTCAAGAACTGGTTGGCTGAGTAAGTAGAATACTAAACAGACAGACTACAAAGAGCCCAATAGCAACAATTTTGTTTCCGGGGACAGTTGTGTGATATTGAATTTCTGCTTAGGGCCTTAGCTCATCAAAGAACACTCCACAACAGATGTGGGAGAGTAGATCTCGACATTTTCACCCATGCACATCTCACCAACCCATGCTGCTTTTTATCACACTGCTCACTCCACCATGTAGTTTTGGCTAGTAAACACACATTGGAAAATAACATATTCCCTAGCCTACAACTACAAGTGAGCTCACAGGCACCTGACCTACCACCAGATTACTGGACCAAGATGAGAAAAGGTTGCCCTTCCTGACATCCATCCGAAGAGTTTTAACTCAGATGAAACTGTAATTAAACTGTGTATTCTAGTCAGAACCCTGACCTAAATGCAACCAAATATGTATGCCATGACTTGGACATTTCTGTGTTTACACTTTCCAATAATAGAGATTGAAAAGTTTTTTACAGACTCACAGCTGTAATCTTTGGTGAACGTGCTTGCATCAATTATTGACTTAGGGGTTGGACATCTAAAGGTCAAGACAATCTTAAATGGGCCAAATGTAAGATTTTTTATGTACTACTACGATACCTTCCCACCCTAAACCTTGGACTAGCAAATACTTTTCTGGACTCTTTTGGAAAGGGAAGACAAAGAGACTTCTAAATGTTAGAAGCAAGATTCTAAACAGTGCCCCTTCAATTTGAAAATACTGTTTACTAATCACACAATATATTATAATGCGAAACTCTTGCTGGGTTAGAAGTATGTGGTTAAAGCTCTATATATGTGCGAGCCTAGCTGTGAAATGCTATTTTATTCTATTCATTATTATTATAACAGACGGGCAAATACTTACTGAATTTAGCTTGCAGAAACATTTTGATATTGTATCTACATAATAAGATGATGGCATCAGTTTACACACAGGATTATCGAATAGGTATTTTCTTTACGCAAAATCATCACAGTATAACACCAGGTCACTTAAACTTCAGGAATATCAATATGCCCAGTTAGGAAGGATAAATTATTTTGAAAGAATGTCACTTGTTTTGATGCAAATGAAAGTGACAACAGGTGCACTGGAAAGACACCAGCAAGATAACCGTGAAAAAGGGAATGGTTTTGCAGATGGTGGCCAAAGGCAATTGTTCTCTCCTTATCCTTACTGACTGATTCTCCTCTAGTTCTGTATTATGTTAGTATCCTTGTCACTACTGGTAGCATGAGGTGGTACCTGCAGCCCATTCAAGTTGCACAGGCAGTGCATCTCCTCCAGGATGGCACATCCATGCGTGCTGTTGCAAGAAGATTTGTTGTGTGTCCCAGTAGAATCTCAAGAGCATGGAGGAGATACCAGGAGATGGGCCATTACACAAGGATAGCTGGACAGGTCCATAGAAGGGCATCAATCTGCAGCAGGACCGGTATCTGTTCCTTTGTACTAGGGAACAGGAGGAGCAGTACCAGAGCCCTACAAAATGACTTCCAGCAGGCTACTGATATGCAAGTTTCTGACCAAACTGTCAGAAACAGAATGCTGAGGGTGAAATGAGGGCCCGACTTCTTCTAGTGGGACCTGGGTTCATAGTCCTGCACTGTGCAGCTCAATTGGCATTCGCCAGAAAACACCAGAATCGGCAGGTGCCCCATTGGTGCCCCGTCCTCTTCATAGACAAGGGCTTGTTCACACTGAGCACAAGTGACAGATGGGAAAGAGTCTGGAGACACCGTGGTGAACGTTATGCAGCCTGCAACATCATGATCCAGCATGACCCAGTTTATCAGTGGGTCATTGACGGTCTGGGGAGGCATATCCTTGGAGGGTCACACACACCTCCACATGCTAGCCAACGGTACCCTGACTGCTGCTAGGTACCGGGATGAATTTCTCAGACCAATCATCAGAACTTACATTGGTGCTGTGGGCCCTGGGTTCCTCCTGATGTAGGACAATGCCCAGCCTCATGTGGCCAGAGTGTGTTGGCAGTTCCTGGATGTCTGGACCTGTAAAAATCAAACATTGAATCAAACATTGAATTCTACAAAAACAACCTCACATGAAAAATCAAAAAAGTCAATCAGAGCAGGATGCCCTTCTGGCAAATAGACCCAGATAATGAGAATCCTGACCTCAGTTAACTACATAACACAACTCAAACTCTTGGCTGCCTGAAACCATGCAAGGGGAGGATGGACCAGCCACACCAGTCACCATGATCACCGCTGAGATTTACCATGCCAAAGTACCTGCCATCTTGATTAAGGGGCAAGTTAACCTTTCACTTATTAAGGGTGAAAAGAAACATTTGTATCTGCAAATCCTACTTGACAGCATGTGGCTGCAAACATCATTGCATGTAAGAAATAAACCTATATGGTGCTTTTCACTGCCTACAACAAGAACATATGAAAATCAGGTTTGGCAGTGTCACCGTCGGGTTATGGCTAAATGTTGTTGTTCTTCTGGCAACCAAAACTTTGTCTTTCTTTTAGTTACATTAACTTAGTGGGCTCCCTCATTCTGTGGGCCCTCGTTCCGAGTCGATGCTGTAGGGTTCAGTGGACCTTGAGAAATCCCCTCCTGCCCCCCAAGGACAAAGTTGGCCAGTCACTTTTGAAGCTTCAGTGACCCAAGGCATGAACCCTGCCGCTCTCCATTCCCTGCCCTATGCAACCACTGGGAATCTATGACCTAGAGATCATGAGGAATCACACAGTCACACCGCAGCATCAAAAGCCATGGCAGTTGCTATCATGTTAGTAAAGTATGTTGGTCGCAACGAGTTCAAACATACAACAGAAATAGTTTCTTCACAAAAATCAAATAAATGACTTAATACATCAATGAAATGTCAACTGACGGTTTGGAAATAAAATAAAATGTATTTAATAACTTTTTAAAATGTGGGATCTGATTTTATAATTTTCATTATTCATTCTCCAAGCCCAGATGGCTCTTAATTGGTTGGCAAAGGGAGCAAGGGGGTCTGCTTTGAGGCGTGTGTGATTGTTGTCGTTGAATTGCCGCTGTGAAAGGCAGGCTTCATGATGTAGAGATGGAACAGTGTGAGAACAGGTCACACAAAGCAACCACCAGCCATGCACATCGGGGGCTAGCCCTGAAGAAAGAGAGACTGAGTCGCTAGACTCAACACACTGCGGGACAAAACAATTGCAACTACATGTGTGTGGGAATTTATATGCTAAATGTTTAGAGAATATAAAGTATAATTAGTCCATCCCCACAGACTAGGAGCCTTTTTGGACTTTGAAAGAGCGAGTAAATGTGAGAAATTATGCTTATTTTATTGTTTTGTGAAACACAAGTTTGTGGGCTAGAAAAGGAGGATAAGTGCACCCAGAAATTTGACCAGTCTTCCAGTAATGAGCCCATTCTTGTCAAGGAGAAAAATCCTCTTATCAACAAATTAAATTAAGTATTTGAGCCATGTTCTTATTTTATGGTGACAAGGTCTGTTTACTGTGGACTGTCCCTGTTTTTTGTGGATGTACCCGGCTATAGTTGGCCCCTGGAAACGTCACCAATTAGCCATGTGGTATTGCCACTATTTTCCAGTGACAAATGTCAAATACAATTTGTTGTTGAAATGTGAAATGTTTGCTCTTGCCTTGAACTTTATATATATATTTGTCAAATCTATGTTCAATGATTACCTCACAATAGTTGCACCTGTTAGTATTCCATTATGGTTTGAAGCCACATTTAGACCTTTTAGAATTGTGTTTTATATGCATTGAATGTGTTTACTTATAATAATGAGTTTTGGGAGCTCCTCTGTTATATTTGGTACCTGCCAGAATTGTGTTTGGTTGTATGTATGTGAGCACATTCCAATGGATAAATTGTGTGGACTCATTATTGAGAATATGCTTATTATTCATGATTCTAATATGAAATGTGTTTGATAATAGTCTAATGCAGATGATTACAATGTAATGAAAGATCATGGAAAATGCCTTTTACATTTGATTACAATGTATGTTGTTAACTCATTGGACATGATTATGTCCTGGTGAGAGTCTTAGGGAATTTAAGTGTGAGTAGGTTCAGGAGTTCACTTGGATATGTCAGTGAGCTAGTTAGCATTTGGTTTTGGGAATAGAAAGGTTTTGCTGATGAGATGATTTTCTTTTGTATGTGGGCATTTTCATTTTAGTTAATATTTGCAGCATATACATAGTGTGGCATCGCAATCCAGACAGCGTGTGCCAGGAGAGTGCACAAGTGACGGGCAGGAGAAAGTGTTCCTGACCGGAGTGACTCACCGGGCTCATTATGCCTTGCCTCTCTGGGACACCCAAGACTACCTTCGGCTCAGAGGAAATGCTGGCACGGCTGGGCCTGTCTCCGACCATTCCAAAATGTCCCTACTATGCATCTGGCGGAACGGTGGCTACAGCCCAATCACCTCTCCCCAGTGCAAATAGTTTACTGGGTGACAATGGACGTCTTTGTCTGTTCTGTCCTGGCTGAGGTGTTCCTCCCAGTTTGGTGAGACCATGCCCACCGAACTGGGTGCAATGCCTATCATGCCTCTGGAAAGTCTTGAAGGACCTTGGACAAGACATACTGCTAACCTCGCATAAATCTTCTAGGGCCAGGCGGAAGCAAAGTACCTGGGACACCTCATCGGACAGGGTCAGGTCTGCCCTCAGCCCAAAATAATGGATGCAGTGAAGAACTTTCCCCAGCCCACCACGAAGAGCCATGTACGTGACGTTCTGGGTTTAGCAGGGTACTATAGCCAGCACACGGAATAAGGGTCAGTCTGAGAGTCATTTGGATGCCCCATCTTGAGTCAGCGTTAAACACTTGAATGGCGCACAGTCCATGGATTCTGTCATGTGCACCCCGGACTTACATTGCACTGACCGTTCATTATGTAGACGGATGCCTGTGAGAGCACCTCTGGGGCCACACCTCTGGATCTCATGGCTCCATCTCTGTCGCCGGGCTCGCAGCTTAGGGACAGGGAGTGTGGTGTCACAGATCTCTACGCGTCTCTCTACCACTAAGCGAGGGCACGTTGGCTCCAGAGGTTCAGGACCTCGTAGAGCATGTGTCGGGAGAGCAGGCGAGAGGCGGGCATGGTTACCGGAACGGAACATTGGAGTGGCCGCCAGGAGGACCGGCCCTCCCCACCACACCTGACTCTCGTCAAGGGGTAATTGGGTGAGGTAGAAAGGAGAGAGAATGGATTGTTCTAATGTTGTGTTTTGTGCTTGTTATTCCTCTCTTGTTCCATAGACTGCTGATGGATAGGAACGGCGACCTCACCCCTCACCTACAGAACACTCGCCCGCAGCGACTCACTGGTTTTCGTTGAGATAAAGTTCTGTGTGTTTTTCCTGTAATAAAACATCCTTGGTCATTCACACTAACTCCTTGTCCTGCATCTTTGCTGTACCCCTGTAACAATATATATATTTGTTGGTAAATAATCATTTGTATCCGCAAATTGTGCCAGCCTCTCTTGCTGCATGATTGCCCTCATGATTGCTGCATGATCCCTATTTATCAAGCCCTTAGTACAAAAAAGTTACTCTAAATTACATCTGATATTTCAATAATCAGACCATGAATTCAGAATAGCCTGCAAAGTATTGGTTTTATCCCTGTACCAAATTTAAGTGAATCAGAAATGTATAGATAATTCTGTGTCTTATTGATTTGAACTTCAAATATCTGGTCACTGTATCTTAAGAATTCTATAAAAAAATGTTTAAGTTGTGTTTAATGTAAATGATTTGGATTCCACAATCCCGGAATCGAAGATCAAGACATACGGGCGCCTGTGGATTTGGAACAGAACAATTGTCTTTACATGTGAAAAGAGCTACTGTGGCATTTATTAGGAGCTAAAATATAAACGGAATACAACAAGCACTACATCCATGTACCTTCACACAGCCATATGAATCCATGTGGTAAACAAATGTTTTCCACATACATAGAATGCATTGCTTTTACATTACCTTCACTTCAGCTCTCTAGGGTTAATATGACACTGCTTGATCCTTATGCTCTTTGAGGAGAGACATGACTGAATAAGATGAAGACCTTACACTTGCAACACCTGCAAGACAATGTATTTAAGAGCAAGAGGCAAAATTAACCTGTGTCAAGTTGATAGGCCATAGGAGAGGTTGAGCAGGCCATCAAACCAGCGGCAGTCCAATACAGGATCCCATTAATAATGACACTGAATGGCTGGCCTCTTTGAAAAGTCTCCAGCCCCAGAGAAATTCAGGTGTTAGTTGATTCATTAAAGCTTGTGTCTCAGCCAAGGTGAAGGCTCGTCTGTTGTCCTGAGTAGGGTGGAAACAGGAATGTATTTTATTCCTGCCAACACTATGTCACTTTAATGTATTTTTCTGAAGCCCAGACTTGACACCAGGGAAAGGGTTGTGAGAGGTAGCCAGGGATCATAGGAGACTCCTATTTAAAAGGAGTGGTTGACACCAATGACATTTCTTCCTTCTTTCCTTCAGCTCCTCTCCTTATTAAAAGAGAAAATGTGTCATATGAAATGCAGAAATGTTGTACTTTGTTTGAAAGTGCAGATAATGATCACTTATGACTCAATGTTCTTTTACAATCTGGTCAGGCACTGACACTATCGCCTGTGTTTGAAACACATGACTATGGGAATAATTTTATATACAGATTTACAATATCTCTGTCAAAATTAAAATTTGATTTGTGGATATGATCCAACTATTTCAGGATCAAGTCTTTATTCCATACTTTGACCAACATGTCTGTTGTTTACAGAAGGTTCTGCATGTGTCAGATCAAATTATGGACATGTGTTTATTCTCTAATAATCATGCATTTGTACATACTGCCTAAAAGAATAGAACATCAAGGTTACTATAAGACAAAAACTTCCCTCTGCCAAATTTGCACATTAAGTGAAGTATTCATGCTGCATTATTCTGCATCGTTCTCAATCAAAAGATATTCGGCATAGATTCCCTGGGATATGGATTTCATATATCTTGGGTTATGATCATTTAAAATGTCTTATTTTTTTATGTTATCAAACTGTAGCATAGCCTTCCTGTGTATTCTGCTTAACGGCATGCTCTACTGATCATGACCAGGGCAAGGGCAGATACTATGGGAAATATGGGGACTCATTGGGACTTGGGGAACTATGGGAGAAGATCTGCAAACAACACATACATTTAAAGATCTATATTTCGCCACGATACCTCATGCAGTTGGAAATCCACTGCACTCAAAGACACAATCGCAATTGTTAGGCACAACTAAATAATTATATGTTATCCGGATATTTTTTACATAATGTTTATACTGAAGTGGATGAACAGCCTAAACTGATGTAGCATAATAGCTGTCAATGGCTGTGCAGTGTTAATAATGTAATATGCCTCTCCCTTGAGGGGATGATCTCCTCATCTGGGTCATGGTGAGTATTAAAAGGGTTAAGGGTGCACAGTAAATTTATTGTGGGACTTCCAGCATCAACGGGCCAGAGCACTAATGGATGACCTTGGGGTTTGGCTGCTCCAGACTTAGAGAGATCATGTCTCACCACCCTCCTAACAGCAGCCTGACCTTGTCCCTCTCTGCCCTGGCCTCAACCTTTAACTCAATGATCTTTGACCAAATTATTAAGCAGACACCTGCTTTCCGGTGTTTGGCGATAGTGGGGGATGGACTAGTCCAGGCTACTCTAATTTGATGTAAATGTCTGGTGTGACAGTATCCATCTCTCCGAAGACATCCCATCTGTTTGACTTCCCAACAGTATGGCAACACTGTTTCTACCCCTGGGGGATTCTTTTGAGTTTTTCTTGTATTCTCCGCACATACGGTTTTGCTTTTAATAACATGTTAAGACAATAAAATCATCTTGTATACTCTACTATGTGTATTTAGGTTTCCATTGTTACCAGTACTAATAGATCATCTTGCTTTTAAAATGTAGTGTTCTTGTGAGACAACCATATACTGTAACCATGTACAGTAAATTCACAGCAAGTCACATTCACACTCTGCAGAGTGTGGTTATATTTGTTAAGACAGGTAGACTGTGGACAGTAATGTATTTAAACAAGATAAACTGTCACCACTGTCTGTCTAATATGTTGTGGAAGGAAAGTCTGCTTTCAGAACTGGACTTCAGGTGTATTTCTTAGGGGTAAAGATGCTCACTGTATTAGAGCAGCTCCTAGTGGCTTATAATTGAAGTAGGTAGGTAAATGAATCACATTCATTTTATAATTAAACTCAATTAGGGTTTGTCATTGTTCTTAGTTTTGTGTGAACATTGGTTGAACTGTGCACTCTTAAATGTATGTTAGAGTTTATGATACAAAATGTGTGATACAGATATATCATTCCACAAATCGTTTCAATCAGGGGTCCTGTACATCGTTTCAATCAGAAGTGGTTAATAAAAACATTGTGATGAAATTATAAGATAAAATAGGAAATAATATACACAAAAAACATTTTGTCCTCCTTCAAGGACACAGAGCTAGTAACGCCGACCCTGAAGACCTTTCTGGACCTCAGAGTGTCACAAGCGTCAAACTTAAAAAAAAAAAAAAAAATGTTAAAAAAACCTTTTACCATTAAGGTATAGCTTGGGAATTACACTGACCTATGTCTGTCATCTTGCATTGTCCCACCATCTGCACAAACATGAACTTTGCCTTTAAATCCTGCCTTCTCAATTAACATGTCCAGCTGGGTAGAGAATTCCGTCAGCTCCCTAATATCATTACTACCACACCAGACTGGGATATTAATATAAAAAGTGCCCAAAGCTCTTTCCCTTGCTATGGGAGAGGTTCTGCTTCTAGTGTCATAATGAGGTACACGGACAGCAGGGTAATTCTAGAACCCATGGTCTGATTAGGGCACAACAGGGAAATGATACATGTCTTGGGCTCTTTGTTTGGGACTTCTGCTTCTCTCCCTGGGCTCACTTAGAACCCCAGACATAGTGGAAGCATCTACATGGCAACTTGATCAAAGAGACAGCATCTTACACTGCTCTCTGATATAATCTTAAGCCTTGTGTGAGATGTACCAGTAGGCACAGACAAAGGGAGTTCATAATGTATCAAGTCTACTTCCAAAAGGCTGGTGGTGTGGTCTTTGTGATAGCTCCATTTACAGCATGAAGGGCACTTCATTTTGTCTATCTGGCTTGTATAACTGCACTTCCCGGAAGAAATAAAAATAGATCTTAAAATTGGGGAAGTCTTTGAATGTAGGACACTGTCGCTGTACCGGTTAATCTCCCCCCACAGCTTTGCAGACGGCAGTGGATTTAGGAGTTGGCATCCTAACTGACCAGTGCTGTTTGATTAGATAACAGGGTAGCTACTGCAGGCATCAATGGTTCACCATGCTGAAATGAAATGGTTCACCCAATGGTCCCAGTCCATTCTGCTTAGAACACGATGGGGGTGACTGTTCAACAGTCTGACGCCATGGGCTGCCAAGTAGCATTTGCCATGGTGGTACCACGGAAATCACCAGCTTGCACCAGATGCTGGGAATTAGCTGTCCCTAGGACTATCAGAGTTTATATCCGGACCTTCTTTTCTAGGAAATATTGGATGGTGCTGTAGGAGCTTCGTCTGTGCCAGAAAAGCTAGAGACAGCCAGGTTATACTTATTTACTATCGATATTTTCTGATATTATCCTCCTTAGCTCATGATTAAAAAACAATATCCAGTATGATTGAGGCCATGTGTGTGGCTCATTCTGCACCAGACAGGAAGTGTGCTTTCTTGGCTTTGTGAATACAGTCACTGGGTGGCCAAAGGATGCAGACTGGCTCATTATGCTTGGTTAACATGCTGACCAGATGAAGGCCCTTTTGCCTTCATTTGTAGCCAAGAGAAGTCCAACTTCACATGGAAGACCACATTTGCGGCATACAAATCCAGCATTTACAATAGACTTATGACAGTAAAAAACAATAAACACTAGCTATAACCCGACAGATGAATGCTTTAATTCACTACAGCTATATAATTATACAGAATGCTACTCTCTTAGAAAACATTTGCACACTGCTTTAGTTTTCCATTAATGATAAATGTGGTCATCAAGGTTTTATTACGGAGCTGAATTTTTTTTTTTTATTCAAAGTACATTTCTGTTTTGTTGTTCAAGTATCTATCATAATAAGTTCATTAACAATAATTTGGGATAACAAAAAACTGTCTTTACTTTATGGAAAGATGCAAGAATGTTAAAGATTTACAGTACATTCTGCATTCATGGACTTTTTAAAGGACATCGACTCTGGGCTGAGATACGAAAGGGTCTCGTATGTGCGTTGATTTTGACTTGGAGAAAGACAAGTGGTCAATTAGAGGTTTCAGGCTATAATTTATGCTTACCACTGTCCATTCATAGGTTACTCCTTTTTAAATCATGAAGATAACAGAAATCACCCAAATTACCATGATCAATAGTTTACACACCCTGGAATATTTGACCTTGTTACAGACACACAAGGTGACACACAAAGGTGAAAATGGCAATTAATGGGAAATTTCCCACACCTGTGGCTTTTAAAATTTTAATCAGTGTCTGTGTATTAATGAGTTTGTCAAAAGACCTGTGTAACAAGGTAATGGAACTTATAATTTATAAAGTAGGAAAAGGACATGAAAAGTATATAAAAAGGGTAAAAATATATCCAAAGCCTTGCAAATGCCAGTCAGTAATGTTAAGTCACGTATTAAAAAGTGGAAAATTTGATACCAAGTCAAGGTCAGGTAGACTAAGAAGGATTTCAGACAAACTGCCAGAAGAATTGTTTAGGATACAAAGAAAAACCCACAGGTAACCTCAGGAAATAAACAAGCTGCTCTGGAAAAACAATGTGGTTGTTTCAAGGGTTACGTATTGTGATGATACTTGAACAAAAAATTGATGCATGGTCGTGCTGCCAGAAAGATGCCTTTACTTCACCAATGCCACAAAAAAAGCACAGTTACAATATGCCCGACAACACATTGACATGCCTCACAGCTTCTGGCACTATGTAAAAGGCCAAGTTGACCCTCCAGTGGTTACAGCAGAAAAAGGTGAAGGTTCTGGGATCGCCATCAGAGTTTCCTGACCTTAATATTACCAAGCCACTCTATACAACTATACCACCTGCAAGAATTCAGGGCCTCATAGGCAACTATTACAAAAGACTGCCCGCTGTTATTGATGCTAAAGGGGACAATGCAAACTGTAAAAATCTAAGGGTATGCAGACCTTTTAACAAAGATTAGTTCATTTCTTTGGTGCTGTGATTTGTTTTACAATTGTGCCATTCTGTCATGACCTACAGTTGAATGTGTTTTCTTTACCAATGGTACATATATTACCAATTCTCCAAGGATATGCAAACTTTTGAGCACAACTGTTAATCAAGAACAGAGAGAGAATTAATAGAATGAGCATGCTTGTATTTACATTACTACCCAATACAACATAACACATGAAAGAGCTGAAATGCTAACAGCAGATTACTGTCATATATCAATCAACTCTGATCTAGCATTATAATGCTGTACCTCTGCCGACTTGAACACAATTAATATACTTTTTATTTCTAATTTACATTTAAATTAAAAATACTTAACAGTATAATGAGAAGTGTTGATTGGTAACTAAAAACTGAATTACTTTCCCAACTTTCCCAGCCAGCCAGAGTGACCCTGTGCTCACCACATCTCACAAGGATTTACAAGTTACCAGGTGGTGATGTGAACATATTGTGGATTCAGTTTTGTAAAAATAACTTGTTCACTACTTCTCATGTTTGTGTATAATATACTGGTTAATATCTGAAGTAACTAATCTTGAGTTGATAGAATTGATATGAGCATACAGGAGCTGTCCATGGAGACTCTTTAAATAGGTTTATATATTCTAAAATCATGACAATTTGGCGGTTTAATTCAGAATAACTGTAAGACCTCAATTAAGTAAAGATATCGTTAATTGTTCCTTAGTGACAATCCCATGATGAAAAGTATTGTGTATAGAGTAGTTTTTGAAAGTGTAAAATCATTACTGCAAGATTTTTTCTCAAAACTAACTTAAACTTGTAATTACCTTCATATTTTCCAATATATACAACGTGTAGCTACAATACAATAGCTAGCCACAGTAGCTAGCAACTATACAGTATATTGCTAATGTGGCAAACTTGAAACATTGGCCAGGTTTATAAATCGTGTAGCTTAAAGTTAACATTTTCTTAACAGTGTCATCTGTGAGATTTCTACATAAGACTGAAAAGGAAGTGACAAAGGGGTAAAATTACTTTTAGCCAGCCGAGTTTTAGCCAGCCGGGTTTTAGCCAGCCGAGTTTTAGCCAGCCGAGTTTTAGCCAGCCGAGTCTGGGGGGCTGCAGCTAGAACCCGAGTTTTAGCCAGCCGAGTCTGGGGGGCTGCAGCTAGATGCCTCTCTGAGGGTGAGGGTAGCAATGACATTACATTTGTAGACTAATGGGGACGAACTTTGTAAAATATATATAGCATTAATTAAAATATATATTAAATAATAAAAATATATATTAAATCATAAAAATATATTTTGATTTAATGCATTACATTTCTGATATGCAATTTGCGTTCCATACACTAGGTTGTGGATTCGCACAGACACCACATCTATGCACAACTATCATGCAACTCTACCCGTTGTTTAAATAGCGTAGTGGTTATAGACACAGTCTGCCACATAGGGAACCACGGATCAAATACAACCAGAGACAACAGCATTCATTCCCTCTAATGACGGACTGGCAGATCTAGGCCTGCCCAAGTTCCTTTTCTGGTTATTTTACATGAGGTTGCATGTGAGTTCAGCAGCAGGTTGTTGACTGGTTAATCTCAGCCCAAGCTGTACAGTGATAGAGGCCCTCCCTTTGTCCCAAAGAAGGAAATGGCCCTCTGTGTGTGTGTGTGTTTGTGTGTGTGGGGTGGATGTCACTTTAGATTCACATGCATTTAGGGTCTGCATGGGGGAAATAATGTACCACAATGATATCTTTGATCATTGCAAGAACTCTCCAACACAGAAACTGTGTCGAGTGTGGTTATCATCAACCCATTTTCTATTCCCCCAGCACAAATCATTTCATGGCTCCTCCATCCTCATTCGCTAGAGCTGGGCATCAAAAGCAATTTCAGCTGAAAAATAAGGTGCTTTTCTTCAATTTTCGAGCCATTTGTATCGGGGTTAGTGTTGTTTACCTAGCTAGTACACTGGTATTTACATACCTCTTCAAAGAAAAAAAATGCTTGGTATGATTTATGGACTGCAGCAAGAGCACCATTTTCATGTTATGGACCTAATCTGAGAGGGTATGGAGAAAGGTCATATTGGCCTTACAAATAGCATGGCCCTACCTGAGGGACTGGCTGGAAATCTGCTCTCCTTAAAATTATGTCAGGTGGACTGGCATCGGAATTATATACAAAATATATTTAATTCAAGCCTCACATGGGACAAAGACTACTATTTTAAACACAAAAATATTTGGATAGTTATACTTTAAATAAAGTTGTGATATTGATGTTACTTTCTACAGTGCAAGAATTATATTGTTGTTTCCATATTCCTTGATTTGTAAGGGACCTGATACCATGTGATTAATATAGAGACGAAAAGTACATTTATAAGTACTTACCAAACATGAAATGGCTTTGGGACAATCAGTCTAGTTTACTACTACCCAAACACACAGAGTGAAATGTCTTCTGTTATGCGCCGCATTCAATTTGAGGATGATTTATTGCCAACGATTCATACATTTTCTATGATTTATTAAATTATCATTGGTTTACAAGACGGTAACCTGCCTGCCTGAGGTAGTTGTCTTTTAACATGCATAGTTAACAATGAACAGGACTGTGTTTCAATTATTTTCCACGAAAGGCTAATATTGTCTATGGACATATCTATGCTTCTGCTAGACCGAAAAAGGAGAAAACCCGTGTAAAGGTCACCTGAACCATAACACTGCAGAACACTACACAAAACAATTAAGGACCACAATCAAGTTAGCCACTGGTGTTGATAGTAAAGCCCAATCTATTGTAAACCTGACACAATGTATTCCTTATTTCCAATGATAAGCATTTTGTTTGTTTTAAGCTACCCCTCAAGCTGTTTGGAATGCTACATGGAATCTGTTACAATGAGGATAATTACATGGGGAAAGAACTGTTATACTTCAAATGGTACAGAAATGCCTTCCTGCAGAATACAGTACTTCACCACATTTTTGGATCCCCACATTTTCCTTTAACATTAGTTGTCATTGTAAACAAAATTGAGAGCTGGATTCAAACTCTTACCAAAAATCAAAATATACAATTGAAATCACAGGCTGTTCCAACTTGCATGAATTTCATCACAGCAACTCATAATGGGACTCAGTAGTGTGTATGGGCCCCACGTGCCTGCATGCACTCCTGACAATGTCTGGCATCCTGATAAGAGCGTGGAGGGTGTCCTGGGGGTTCTCCGCCCACACGTGAATCAGGGCATCAGTGAGCTCCTGGAACCTCTGTGGTGCTACTTGGCAGCTCAGATGCACCAATATATAATGTCCCGGAGGGTCTCAGTTGGATTCATATTTTGGGGAACGTGAGGGCCAGTCAATGGCATCAGTGTCTTCATCATCCAGGAACTGTGTACACACTCTGGCCACATGAGGCCGGGCATTGTCCTGCATTTCAGCCCGGTAACTAACAGCAGTCAGGATACCGTTGGCTAGGATGTGGGAAGATATGTCACCCCAGACCATCCCCAGACCATCAATGAGGTACTGCCAAAGTGGTCAAGCTGGATGAGGTTGCAAGCAGCATAACGTTCTCCATGGAATCCCCAGACTCTTTTACGTCTGTGCTCAGTGTGAACTTGCTCTCATCTGTGAAAAGAATGGGGTGCCAATGGTGGACCTGCCAATTCTGGTGTTCTCTGGTGCATGCAAATCGAGCTGCACGGTGCTGGGCTGTGTGCACAGGTCCCACTATTGGAAGTTTGGCCCTCTTGCCACATTGAGTCTGATTCTGATAGAAACATGCACACCCGTAGCCTGCTGAAGGTCATTTTGTAGAGCTCTGCCAGTGCTCCTCCTGTTCCTTCTTGCATAAAGGAGCAGATACTGGTCCTGCTGCTGGGTAGATGCCCTTTATTTATAAATATTTATTTTATGATTAATTCTTTTCTATGGCCCTGTCCTGTCCTGCTCTCCTCATGTGACAGTCCATCTCCTTGTATCTCTTGAGTCTGTATTGGGGGACACAGCAAACCTTCTTGCGACAGCACTTATGGATGTGCCATCCCGAAGGAGCTGTACTTCTAGTGCAACCTGAAGAATCTGGCCTCAGGAATAAGGTGAGAGCAATTGTCTGTGGCCACCACCTGCAAAACCATTCCCCTTTTGGGGGTTGTCTTTCTGTTGCCTCTTCAGTGCACCTGTTGTCACTTTCATTTGCATTAAAACTGGTGACATTGATTCATAGTTGTTTGTTTCCTAACTGGACACATTGATATCCGTGAAGTTTAAATGTTTGGGTGTTATTCTGTAATGAATATGTGTTCCTTATTTTTTTTGGAGCTCTGCATTTTTTTGTTCTATCCCCAGTACATGACTTCTGCAGTCAGAAAAGAGGGGCTTGTTGATTAATACTGCCGTTGTATTTTGTTCAACAGTTCATGTGTTTTAATGGAAAGAAAACTTGCATTTTCTTATTTCATACATGCGGTTTCCATTAATGACTACTAGTAATATCTGTTATATAATAATGTTAAATTTAACATTAAAAAAATTAACTTTCATTTCATATACAGATAGGTGAACTTTTTATCTGATGTTCTTTGCTAGCTGATGTCATATACAAAATTGTAAATGCATACTGTCCAAAGAGGATAATTTATGAGCATTAAATGCTAGAGACATGGTCATGACCATTTCTGATATAGCCATTATTTTTTGAAAGGTAAGCCTACAGGTATTTTCTATTCTTTCTTGTGAGGTCATCCACAGATCCTATTCTGACATCATTAACGCCTCTCTCTACTCGCAGCAGGCTTGCTGGTCTGCACTAACGACGTGAAACATTGCTGCTCTTTAGCTAAGTGTTGTCACATGAATCACAACACTCATTAAAGCAATCATGAGAGTAGTAAACACATTGGTAATTTGAATTAGAAATATATCTGTATATTTTCAAATAGCAAGTGGTTAATCTCAAATGCTAAATAGTTGACTAGAAGCTGTCCAGTTATTTGCGCTAGCTAACTAACCTTTCTGCATTACCAAGTTAACATTAGTTAGCTCGTTGTAATGATGACTCAGCTGAAAGGGTGGCGAACTACCAGAATGTTGGTTAGCAATGTGCTTGATTAGCCCATAACACATAAATCTTTCAAACATGTATTTAGCAAAGGGTTTGTTGTTTGAATTCCCTACCCTTTTTCCTTACACATAGGTAGTGTATCACTGCCAATGGACAAGGCGGAGACAGAGGAAACAGCAGTTCCAGGGTTGCCAGATTTCACTGACAGTAAACTACTAAATCACAGCAGACACCCAAACCCTATTTATTCTATACAACCCTATCTGTAAATTGGCGAGCCAAAGCCCATTTATACCTGCACACTGTCATCTGAAGTCATTGCCAATATTAAACAGTGAATAAAAATTGCGCACATCCTACATGAAATTGACATGAAATTGTGTACATCCTACACAAAATGCAGACAGGTCTGTGTGAAGATCTGAAAATCTGATTCCCAAAAATACTTTCTTGAATACCCACAACAATATGAACCTCAATGCCAGTGAATGGTAATTTTTTAGCTTTCTTGCCTCTTCAGAGTGTAGGTATTTACATTTGTAGCTAATGTCAACTAACATTACTTGCTTGTATAACTAGTAAAAGCACTAAGTGTAACTAGCTTGCACATTAGTTTTGCCACACCTTTTAATAAAAATGGAATCTTCCATAGAGGTTAAGGAAAGGTTTTGGAATAAGTAGACTGGAATAAAACTGAAGGGAATCTTTGAATGTAATTTCTAAATTTTTGGCAAAAAGTTAACTTAAAATGCCCATAACTTCATCACTGAGTGGTTTTGATAAGTTATAAACACCTGCATTTGCTTTATGTTTCCATACGGTAGATTTAGGATTGACCAAACTGTGACAGTGGGGCCATAATGTCCAATCTTGCTACCATGTAAGCTAAAGTTCTGTGCTATGGAAGATTCAGTTAAGTTTAGGCAAAAGTAACAAAACATGAAAGTGGAACATACTGTAGATATTTCTGTCACTCAGACGATTAAAGAAAAACAAGAACAACATTATTTATATTTGAGTAAAAATAGGAAGATTTAAACAACTCCTCTGGAAAGCTTCTCAATATCTTCTTCAATTACAAACTCTGCACTCATTTTGCAATTAAAACAGGCTTCATAACATAGCTTTACAAACTGTATACTGAAATATGAGGTAGCAACAATACCATATTGATTAAACTGTTAAGAGAAACTGAGTAGACAAAAAACATGAACCTGTACACAATAACCCTTGGGATGAACCTGATTCTGACTGTATGTTTTTAGCAATACTGTAAATTTTCAGGGCTAGGAGAGGGGCAACAATTCTGTAGCCGTTTATATGAAAATACATTTAATATAATACGTTTCACGGCTATTATGATTTGTTTTGATATTCAGTCAAAAAAGTTAGCAAATTTTTCGTCTAACAAGTTGAAATGCTTAATATATAATATATCACAACATTTTCTTTCTAGTGTAAAGTGTCAAGTTTATCATCCTGCCTTGTGTTTGACAATTCCTGATAGGTCTACCATTGCTCATTATTTTCAATGAGTGCAGTGTACTTTTTCTTTAGCATGGTTGGACCATTTCATTGGTAAGCAGAGGATCAAGTTCAGTCTTAATGACAACCCCTCCCTGACCTCTCCAGAGAAAACAAATGGAACCTCAAGGTGATGTTTCAATTTCACTAACCACTTGGGTGTCCTGGGGAAAAGAACAGATGTAGCCCTGAGGACTGGAAACGGGTGAGGTGCAGGTCAAGGTCACCATACGCCAAGGTTAGGGTCAGATAAGCACTGCTGGCTCTGGGTCTTCAGATACCCAAAGGGCATTAGAGGGAGGGTGGAAGAGGGGCTCAAGAGCCATGGATCAAGTGTTGCTTTTCTGAAGGGCGGGTGCGGGCAGGGGCACCAGGGTTCACCACTGTCATCTGCACTGGGCTATACAGTTGCCTTAGGAGCTATCGTTGGCTCTCAATAGCAGTTAAAATAGCAACTACCACGCAATCACAAACTTTATATTATGTATATAATGACAATACTTTACTTTAAAGGAATAACTACCAAAGACAATATAAATTAAAGATTACATTCAAACTACTAAATAGCAAAATAGGTTTGCCTATTAATCAGAAACAGCTGGACTTATAAAAGCAAAACTTGCAGCTGAATATAATTTAATATCACTTGAGTCTTTTATGTAGAACATCACTGTCACATGAATCCATCTTTACAGTCTATTGAATTGAATGAAGCCAATATGTCTCTGCTTAAACAGCTTGATCAAATTGCTTATTAACAAAAAATGTACATTCTTTATAAAATGCTGTTATTATTAAAAGTAATAGTATTTAATTACACAATTAAAATGAATTAGCTGAATATATTTTAAGACAGTGATAGGTTGTCAGTAGGCATACTTATTTTTACTTAATTAAGATAACCAAAGTGATTTGTTTGATTCCTAAGACTGTGAGATGCAATAATAACCTATGTGGGAACTTTTCTAAATATGTTCTAGAACAAGACAGCGTCATTGCCGTGTGACTGCAACTTTGTGTCCTATTTATGGAATGGATACTAAGGATGTTGTTCCTGTAAATCAAATCAAATGTAAATATGCTGAAGCATTGGGCTTCCCTTTATTAAAAAAGGCAATTTAGTTCATGAACTCTTAAAGATTCTGATTAAAGGATCTATTTGTTGTCGTGAATTGTTAGTTAATATATTATGTACAGTAGCTGTGAATATATGATTATATTGATTATATTAAGTGATTTTATCAATACAATATATTAGAATATATTATTTTAAATTGTAAGTTTGGTAAATTATCCACCCACTACATTTGTCTTGATTATACAACATCTCAGAAAAAGGAATTATGTACCTATTCACAAACACAAACTCACTTTTGCAATAATGTGGATAGTTAATTCATCTATTATTTAGTTTTCAGGAGACAACAGTGACCTCCATATAACACAAAAAGGAGAATCTAGACAGGAGGAAACAGAATTGATGTCACAGAACTAAACCAGTGTCAAAACAAGGTACAGAATATAGTTTTGATATATCAGGCATGAAATCACAATTGGTAAGGTATATGACTGTGGGGCAGAGGTAAACGGTGCAGGACAATTTAATGTTTAATGACAGTAATTGATACAGGATTATCTCCTGATTTCCTTTGAATGTTGAAAATAATCAAAATTATTATTATATTTGTTTACATAGAAGTGGTCAAAGGAAATGAATGTTGAAAACTTTTGACATATACAGTAATTTTAGGGAATTTCAAGAGAACAAAAGAACAAAAATTCTGTTGATGAAGCCAAGATGTTGGCAAATTTATGAATGATGTGGTGGTTCGACTTACACAAACTTGTAATGGGGCTGATTTTGATGAGATTTTTTTAACCGTCGGTTTCACGAGTTGATATGCCTTGCTGTTTGTTTAATTCCTTACGGTAAGCCTGTGATAACAACCATATTTGACAAAGCGAGATATGCTCTTTGCTACTAATGACTATGGTGCAAATGAAACACATGTACAAAATATATATAATGCATAAGCCATATGCTGTTTGCATCAGTGAGTGAGATATTACATATTTTTGTTAAAAGAAAAAAGAAATAACAAAGAACAAAAACTGCTGATAATTTAGGAAGAGCTAGGAAAACAATCGAGAAAAAGCGAGAGAGAGAGAAAGAGAGAATCATAGATGGGGAAAGGAGGGAACGGAGTGAAAGATGTGCCTCCTCAAAGGTCAGTCCTTCTTTGTAGTCAATAATTGACATTTAAACGTGCATTTCAAACGTCACTGATAATGTTAGGCAAGATAATGGAGAGAGTCCTGCTTCCACTGGCATGCAATTATGAGCATAATGAGATGCAAAAATGCAAATGTCTTTGTGCATGCTCCTGCCTCCTTTTGTGGGCTGCCGTGGTGTCTGTGGTGGATGATAGATGCCATGCTGGCAGTGGCAGACAGAATGGTGACATGTGGGAGTGGGAGCAACCAGTGAACAGAATTGGGGCAAATATGCCACACACCCTTATAAAAAACTAATCTCACAACTGCCCTAGAAAATTCTTTCCTGAATGCTATTCAAACCTCTTATTTTTCTCTTATGCAATATTTATTATTATCATTTCAAACACTATAAATCAAAATAAATTATTGTAAGGTGATATTGATTTTATGTTGCAAAATATTTATAAGGAAAAAATATATATGTGTTGCTTGCATAATTATTCAACCCCCAAATCATCAGTGTGGTAGAGTCACCTTTCCCAGCCTTAAGTCTTTCGGGATAATTATGTACCAGACTTTGGAGTGACTTTGGCCTATTGTTCTTGGCAGATTTGATATAAGTTGTTCAGGTTGGTTGGACATTGCTTGTGGACTGCAATTTTCAAAGAGTGCACATATTCTCAATGGAATTGAAAACTTTGACTGTGCCCCTAAAAAATATTCACCTTTTTGTTTTATTCTTCAGCCATGTTTCTTTGGCTTTTTGCTTGGATCATTGTCCTGCTGAAAAGTAGTTTTCTTCCCAAACTTCTAGCAAACTATACGAGATGTTCTTGTAGTATTTCTCTGAAATTTTGCCACCAACCATTCCTCAACCAATTGTAACTCTATGCCTAGTTCTGGTTGATTAGAAGCAACCAGCACTACACTTCCGTGTAGGGATGGAGTGCCTGGAGGCATGGCCAGGGTTTGTGCCACACAGTGCGCTCTGGGTTTTGACCACAAATCTTTATCTTTGTGTCATCTGACCACATAACCTTTTCCCACACTAAAGCTGGGTCTCTTATGCTTTCTGGTTAAATCCAGACATCCTCTCAGATTGTACTATTGGAATAACGGCTTCTTTCTTGCCACTCTCTTTAAGGCCATTGTTATGTAGAATTATTGATATAATTGACTGGTGCATTACTCCTCTCCCAGCTACTGTAGCTCCTTGAAATTGATTGAATCCTTGCCCAAATATTTCCACATTTTTCTAAATTCTGTGTTGTCCAATTTGCAGTTATGGCTTTGGCTCAGAACAGAAACTTCCAGCTGGCTGGAGAGTCAAAGATCGAGACACATATCTTCCAAACCCTCCAAGTTGCTCTGCTTCTTAACATGGTTCTATCAACTAAGTACTAGCTGGCACCTACATGCTTGGAGAATACATTTATCAGCCAACAACAATGATTAATCTCAAAGGTCCCAATACAAGGAGGCACCAGAGCATGACCAGACCAATCAACCTTGTTCAACATCCATCTGACTTTATTAGATTTATTCCAGAATGATGTTATTCCTATGTGTTTACTTATATATGACATCAAAGCAGCTCAAAATTAAATCTGATTAAAAGTTTGGGTGAATTTCCTGTAGTTTACATGCATAAGTCTGAGTATAAATCCGTAACCCATCCAGTGACAATCAAGGAAATGACAGAAATATTATTACTGTATTTCACCCAATATGGATAGCACATTCTGGGGCTTCTACAGAAACATCTTAAAATGTTGTCTCAACATGACAATTACCATGTTGAGATTAAAACTTTGACTAACAATTTTAACATGGACTATCTCCCTCCAACATCCAAACCTAGACTATCAGCTACATCAGCTAGAATTGCAAAAGTCCCCACCCTACCAAAAAATTGTTGGAAACGATAATAGATTACTGTCATCAGTTGAAAGTCTAACTTCAGTCTTGGTTTGACGAGTGATTTTCCTTTTGTATAGTCAAAAAATATTGTCTCTAGTATTCCACAGATTGCAGAGCATCAGAAGAATAATCAGAGTGAAATAGACATTCAATTATCCATACATGGTTACTCTGCAAAACCAACATAATTTGTTTTCTCTCAAGGTGAAGACCTCAGTTTTTTAACAGGTGTATCTGGGTCTTGCCGAATAACAGACACGGGGCAGGGAGGGTGCCCTGCTGTGCTTCCATAAATAATTGTTAATAAAGATGTGTGTGTGTTTTACTGTATCTAGGGTCTTGCCAAATGCCAGACTCCAAGCAGTGAGGATGGCCTGCTTAGCCTCTGTGAATAATTGTTAATGAGGATGTCTGTATGTCTTATTGTACAGTATGTCTTGACGTCATGCACAATCAAATTGTAACTGCAAAGAGGGGCAAACCCGTGCTGGCAAGCTCCCAAAGAAAAACACACTGGATGAATTTCAGTATCTTAAATGAGTTTAACAAATATGTGGGGTGGAATGTGTAGAATAGTATGTCTATAGCAGTGGAAAACAGCCGTGGTGACAGTGGTCCAGTAATAATAACAGTGGTCCAGTCATTAAGTTTCAACAATTCATTGGCCACACACACATTATAGTTGATGTTCTCATAGGTGTACCTAAATAATTCTTAAATGCATAGAAACATTTTAGATTGTTTCCAAATTTATGGTATGCTTGTTCAAATTCAGTGGACATCCCAACGATCTTACTTTAGGCAGTTACAAAAAAAGGGTTAGAATGTCCTTGTTTTGAAATTCATTAAAATAACATCAAATTGATCAGAAATACAGTGTAGACAATGCTAATGTTGTAAGTTTCTATTTTAGCTGGAAACAGCAGATTTTCAAGGAATATTTTCATAGGCCTACAGAGGACCATTATCGGCAACCGTCACTCCTGTGTTCCAATGTCACGTTGTGTTTGCTAATCAAAGTTTATAATTTTAACAGGCTAATTGATCCTTAGAAAACCGTTTTGCCGGACCGCATAAGTGGAGCTGGTTAAGAAGAGTGAATATCTCTTACTGAGTGACTGACTGAGTGACTGACTGAGAGATTGAGTACCCCTTGTTAAATAGCGTAGTGCTTAGCGAAGTGGACCTTCAAACTATAGGTCCGGTGTTCGGATCTCTTCACATGCAAAGCAACGTACGTATTATGAATGAATTATGCCTGAAATAAAAATGTTATATTGTTTACAGTAGAAGTGCAACTGTTTTTGGTGAATTTTCGAGGTAAGCTTCCTTGTATGCGTTTTGGGTCAGGATAGACAAACACATTTTCTGGCTACAATATACAGTAGTTATAGTAAGCCTTAACTAAAACTATACACGGTTATATTGCGACTTTTTCTGGCAATGGTGGCGAAGGAGCGACTCACGGATCATCCTCTGCCCTGTGTCTGGGTCATTTTGCCCATCTTAATCTATTTTTTTATTGGCTATTCTGAGCTATATCTTTTTCATTGCAACTCTGGAGAACATACACTTAAATTCAACATGTTTTGATTTGAGATCCAGCTGAATATTTGCCAGATTAATATCACTTCCAGTCTCAATGACGAGTCAGAATTGACGAAATAGCCCATGTTTGCCGTAATAGCTCATACCGATTGATATGTAGTCCATGAAACAAACATACAAACGTATTACATGCTATAATCGGAAGCCAAACATGATCAGATACATGGAACTGACCAAAGTGGCTGGGACAGGGCTTCCCAGGGTATGTTGGAGCATAACATCCAGCGACCTCTGTTGCACATGTGAAATGCGAAATATGTGTCATGACGATACAGTAGACGCGGAGGTGGAAGCTTCAGACCTGTTCTCCAATGTTGCAATTCTTCCAGTTATATCACCTAGGATGTTTGAACATCCTATAACTCAGTGAGCATGGTGGCATCCTGGATCATAGAGACAAGACATTACTGTCTTACTCATTCACTACTAGTAGGAATTTGAATAACTAATCATGAGAGATGCCTCCTGGGAGTATAATACCTACATGATTCTTAACACAGGCCAATCCTGAATTGAAACAGATGATAGTTCCAGCTAACGCAAATCCATTGGGACAATGTAACATTTTCCTCAACTAGCTTTGGTGATTTGCAATTGGAGCTGCCAGTAGAAATGTTGAATCCCTCGTACCCCAACAAGCACCACTCAACCTGGTCAGACAGCCCACAGTAGGACATTGACTGATCTACTGTATCGAACGCCTTCACCAGGCCAACAAACAAAGCAACACAGTTTTATTTCTCATCTCTGGCTTTGACAATATAATTTGCAACCAGTGTATTTGCTGTGATAGTACTGAGCCCAGGCATATAACCAGATTGAAATCTGTTCAAAATGCAATTTTCTGATAAAAAGGAACGTAACGGTTTATTTACCAATGGTTCCAGGAGGCATGGGATGACAATTTAGAGATAGTTATCGAGGGCACTAGTGTCCCAAACCTAATGCAATGGGAGCACATGAGAGGTTTTCCAGATTCATGGGATAACTCAGAAAATTAATGTTAGATTAAATACATGCATTAGAGCTACAGAGATAATTGGAGCAGTACCAATAAGCCTGATTCGAGCATATCAGCCCCGGTTGTTTTCTTTATATCTATAACTAGCTTTGGACATCAAGGACATATTTTTCAGTATACAGACCGAAACCTTTGACTCTTAAAATCAGAATGTTCCTGCATTATTACTTGATTTTCAGGTATTTCTCTATCGTGTATGCCGTTATTTGGAGTAGGTATAGAGGTGATTTTCACAAAGATCACCAGCTGGTATAAGGTGTTCATTTAAGAATTCATTAATTGCATTTTGATCAATCACAGACCAATCCAGTGCAAAAATGTCCTTCGGGGTTTTGCTGTTTTTTAGAATTTGGAAGGACTTAAATGTACATTACAGGTAAGTAGTGTATTTACATAGTAGCCTGCTTTTGCTTTCAAGTAGGTTTTATATGTAGGTTTCTTAAAGTCTGAGAAGTCTGCCAGTCCAAGCTAGAAGTCCAGGGACTGGATCTGTTCTTGATTCTTATCCTCATAAAAGGGGCATGCTTTCAGAGGTATAAACCTATACATTGTGTAATTCGTGGAGAACAAATTGATGTAACAGTGAGTTGTAACCCAAATGACCAACCTACTTTGGTCTGGATTCAAACACACTTCACTACAATCAATGAAAACAATTGAAATCATAGGCTGTTCCAAGTTGCGTGAATTTCATCAAGGCAACTTATAATGTGACTCAGTAGTGTGTATGCTTCCCTTGTGCCTGCATGCACTCCCGACAACGTCTGGGCAAGCTCCTGACGAGACAGTGGATGGTGTACTGGGGGATCTCCTCCCAGACCTGAATCAGGGCATTAGTGAGCTCCAGGACAGTCTGTGGCGCTACTTGGCGGCACCGAATGCACTGAAACATTACGTCCCAAAGGCTCTCAATTTGATTCAGGCCTGGGGAATGTCAGCGCCAATCAATTGCATCAATGCTTTTGTCATCCAGAAACTGCATACACACTCTGGCCACATGAGGCTGGGCATTGTCCTTTACCAGGAGGAACTCAGGGCCCACTGCACCAGCGTGAGGTCTGACAATGGGTCAGAGGATATCATCCCGGTACCTTACAGCAGTCAGGGTACCGTTGGCTAGCTCATGGAGGTCTGTTTGACCCTCCAAGCATATGCCTCCCCAGACCATCACTGACCCATTGCCAAACCAGTCATGCTGGATCATGTTGCAGGCAGCATAATGTTCACCATGGCTTCTCCAGACTCTTTCATGTCTGTCACATGTGCTCAGTGTGAACCTGCTCTCATCTGTGATGTGAATGGGTTGTCAATGGCAGACCTGCCAATTCTGGTGTTTTCTGGTGAATGCCAATCGAGCTGCATGTGCTGGGCTGTGAGCACAGGTCTCACAAGAGGACCTTGCCCCTCATGCCACCCTCATGGAGCCTGTTTCTAACCCAGTATCTCTTCAGAATGTACTGGAACACACACGAAAACCTTCTTGCAATGGCCCGTATGGATATGCCATCCTGGAGTAGCTGGACTACCTGTACAACCTGAATGGGCTGCTGTTGCCTCCTCATGCTACCAGTAGTGAAATGGACACTAGCATAATGCAAAACCTGCAGAACCATTGCAGGATTGTCGTGCTGTTGCCTCTACAGTGAACCTGTTGTCATTTTAATTATCACCAAAACAGGTGACATTGATTCACAATCACATCCTTCCTAACTGGATAGAATTGATATCCCTGAAGTTTAATTGACTTGGTGTTATACTGTGATTTAATTATTTTAGCCGCATATAATCGATCAATGTATATTTTACAGGCTCCTTTAAGATTAGTTGTGTTAAGTTTAGGCCAATACAGAACTCCTTAATACTATTTAGCATACCTTTCTTGGCAGATGGATGGCAACATACTAATATAATTAAAAGTGTTTCCTAATTTAATATTTAAGGCTAGAAAAAGTCAAACTCCTTATGAATACAGATAGACTTGAGAACCGACTGAAAGTACATATTATTTGTAAAAAAGGCCACACTGGCAACATTTCCCTACCTGCTCTGGTACCCATCAAGTGCAATATCTGAATCATTCATATTCTTAGATTACCAAAATAACATATTCTAGATTAGAATGAGATCCCAAAATTCTAATAAAATAAACAATAAACTCTGTACATGTAGCTGTAAAAACCCTAGACTCTTACAGTTTTTGAATGTATGTTGATTGTCAATATACAGTTTTTTATTTATTTAAGAAAATCACATCCACTGCCACTCAGCCTGTGCCTGGTTCCTCCACCACTACACATAAATTGTGACAGCAGAAGTTGAGCAAAAGTCTGTGGTTAACTTATCTGAGATTGGTTTGGCCAGTCACAACTTTAAGACTGTGTTGAAATTTTGAGATAAAGTTCAGGCTTATTTAAGTAATTTTGCTTCCAGAAGGTATCAAAATTGTCTATGAGAGTTTACACAAAACATTTGCAGTAATTCTGTAACTGGTTATGAAGTGCTAGGATTCTGCTGAAACATTCAATCCCATGTTCTAGTGAAGTTTCTTTGTGGCTGGCAGAACTGAATCAGTGCCATGAAATAATTTTTTTACTATCCTGAGCTGCCTTTCATGATATCATTTGGGCCTAAATGAATGACAATAGAATCAGTTTGGGAGTGTTTCACACAGAACATTTGGATTTATTGCAGTTAGTTCCTTCACTCTAGCCCTGTGGTACAGGTTCCAGTGATAACAAAGGAGCAATAGGTGCAAACCTGTTGGTAAGCTTTAACTACAGTTGAGAAGGCAGATGGACATTAAACCGACTGCCTCTTTGTTGATTAACAGCCAACAACTTTTTAGCCCTCCCCTTATGCCACACAGCAACAAAATCCGACTCGGGCACATGGGAAGTTGAGCAGGATTAACTGGAGAGAAGCACCAGTGGCGAAAAGTGCCCCTTGACACCGCCAACATTTGAGGGACCCTCTGTTGGCAGGATAGAGCCGTGTTTGTCAAACTTCTCCAGGGGACTACCAGCCTTTCCATGTATCACATGTATCTCCTGAGGTTTAAGAACCCCTGGCATAGAGAAGCCCATCCTGGTATGCTAGTGTTGTCTGGTCAGCGTAGTTGTTTCAAATTCTTCTTGGGTGAAGGTGAAGTCCATGAAGGCAGCATAATGCTCATTCAAAACATTCATTCATCAGTTCAACAGTTGTTTTCTTTAGCTGTATATTCTGATATTTCTCATACACAGATTTTATTTTGAATGTATCCTTCACAATGAATACGAACATATCACAAATGTTGCATTTCATTCCTGTATTATTTTTGAAATTCACTTATTCATTGTTAGATGAGCTGACAGGCTACATTGCTAAACAGTATCCTAATATCCAAAATGTCAATATCCTAGTGATTGAGCAGCTTTTGTGAGTTTGATCTCTAGTTGAACTGGTTTAGTTTCAGTCAATTGGGTGTCAAATTTTGCCTGCTTGTCTTTGTACTTTGACATTTATCTAATACTTTTTCAGAGAGATGAGCAGCACTTGCTGGAAACCGCTTTTCTAATCTGACTTAAATATTGTGTTTGGCCAACCCTTATTCCCAATTTAAATTCTCGCTGCCTGCTTTTGCGCTCGTACCCTTTGGCAGAGATGCCTGTGGGCTTCCATTTCATCATATCAAAGGCCCTTGTGCCCATAGTGAAATATGACTTGTCATGGCTGTGTGATACAAACATGTTTGATGGGACGCACACAAACATTGATCAAGGATGTGGAATTGTATGGATGTTGTCAATTTTGGATGTCCCAATCTATGTAGTCCTATAGCTCCACAATGGCCTTTCTTGTCACTAGTTCTCCACTGTATGCTTTGCAGTTTCTAATATATTCCTGCATGCTGGATGAGATGAAGCCTAACATGGTCTGAGATCCCATAGGGTGCATTTGAGAAATGTTTATCTGAGCTCTGTAGCTAATTTTATCCAAATACCTCTATCATCATTTTTCTCTTACAGTTCTCAAATAGCATTTGTCTGTCCTTTGGGACCATCTGGATTATTCAGAGACAAAACCAGGTGTTTTCATGATTGAGCAAAATATTGTGATTGTTTTTTCTGATAATATTGCCATCAACATAACATTCTCTTTTACAATACGTTCAAATAATCAGCAGACCTCTCAGAGAGCTGCAACCAAAAATGGTATGCTCAATGGCCAAAACAGACTGGTAACAAAAAGCTCTAACTATGGAAGGAGACTCACACCAAGAATTAGTCATATATAACAGGAGCTGAAGAGGATTGATAGTTCTCTCAGCTACTTAGCCACACAGTCTGAAAAAATATACCTATTCATAGGTGTTCAGCCGGCTGAACAAAACATGCATGCGTTTTGGGTCAGGATAGGCAAACACATTTGCTGGCTACAATATACAGCAGTTACATTATAGTAAGCCTTAACTAAAACAGAATAAGATAATATTGCGACTGTTTCTGGCATGGAAAAGTTCATCTTCAGTCTCGCTAGCAATTTCTCAATTGTTTTGATTATTCCTAGGAAGTTAGTAGGTACTTGTAAGCCTATTACTAGCTAATATGCTGTTAAAACGTGCAGTGGCAAATACCATACACTTCATATACGCTATGGTGAAGGTATACTTAACAAGCAACATTAGTAAGTTAAACGCAGTGCTCAAAAGTATCAAGAGACTGCTGAAACGTGCAATGCTGTGGCTTGGTTGTTAAAGACTGTGCCTTGCATGTGGAAGACCTAAGTTAGAATATATTGAAAGCAACGACATTTAGTAATCTTATTTGTGGGCTGCAATAAAACTTTACGATTTTACATTGTTGCGACTATTTCTGGTAGATTCCACAATTCTCTAGTCTTTTCACTTGAGGATGAAGTTAGTTATCATTGCCTTTATTGATAGTTATTGCACCCGTGTCATTCATGAATGAAAGAAAAAAAGTACGTTCTTATGCCATGAAATCGTTTTGGCCGACTTGCTAGCAATTGCTAAATTCTTATGACTATTCCAGTAAATTTGTAGATACTGGTAATGCCTGTTACTGGCTAATATGCTGTTAAAACAGCCAGTGGCGAATGCCAAACAGTTACAAATATAGACGTTATTTGTGGTGGAGGTAAACTTAGTATGAAACATTAATCAGTTTAACTGTATCAATATCATTCACGAATGGCCAATTAGCTGTTAAAACAGCCAGTGGCAACAAAGGATTTGTTCAGGGTAGATCCAAGAGGCTCTACTCACTCAGTTAGAGACATTAGATCTAATTAGCCTGCTCCGCTTACGAGGTCCAGCAAATATACCTAGAGCAAAGATTTTGTTTTTGTGATTGCGGTTCACAATGTCTGTTAGGTGCGAGGGTAGCATGTGCGTAAAAAAGAGAGGCAACAAGGAAAATTAGGTTACACTCAACACGAGAATGACGTTACTATACAGTACATTATCTAAAAAAAGGCAGCACCACACGTTCACAAACACTGACAGGACACAATAACGCATGTGGTGCGGGTGATAAACAGGAAACTTAAATAGCTACTCAAGAACAGATGAGGTACCGGTGAGTCAATTTGGGTGCGCTACTGCCATCATCTTTGACCGGCAGTTAGTATGCCGGTGAGGTGGAGCGCCGGTGAGGGACAGGGTGCACCGTGCCAATGCAACCGTCACAGTCTGCTGATGAAGAAGACTGGTGTGATAAATATTTTACAAGATTGTTTGAGCCGAGCTGAACCCCACTTCACAGTTTAGCTAGATGTATTTTCCTGAGCATGCACACAGAGATGCATGTCACCACTTGAATATCAGAGATTTTTTTTTAACGTAATCTGCATATCGAAGGTCATTTGAGGACACAAAAGAGACAAGTGATGTGGTGTATGGACACAACAGGGGAAGGCCTAGAACCAGGCCTTGGGGAACACCAGTAGTGCGTGGCAGTAAGGCAGACACCGATCATCTGTATGCCACATGGGAGGAGCAGCCTGCCAGGTAGTATGCAATCCAAAAGTGTGCAAAGCATGAGAGGTTTAGCTCTATGAGGGTGGAGAATTGGATCTCCACCCCAATGGTTCCCACTGTTGAAGGCAGTCGATAAATCTAGGAAATTGATCTTAAAGGAAGGTGTCATGTTGGACAGTGAAAAGAGCTTCTATAATATAAATATGTTTTGTAATGTGTTTGTTCACTTAAGTTCCCTTTTATCTAATGGAGGACCACAGTCAGTGCAAAAAATATGCAACCAAAAATCTTAATATATAAATATTTTTTCAGTGCACTGTATATAAATGGGTGGATGAACTTGCATGGCATGTGTGTGTGTGTGTGTGTGTTTGTGCTAGAGCTAAGATGATTTGGAGAAATCCTACCTGAGACTACCTTGGCATCAGCTAGGTATTCATCTTCTGTTGAATGGCCCTAGCCTTTTAGGGGCCCTAAGCTATAATTTGGAGACCCCCTCTTCCCAATTGGTCCAGGGCTCACTAGCGGACTGGGACCTCTAGAGGTTGGGGACCCTAAGTGACCACCTTTGTCGCTTATGCCTGAATGGTGCCAACCCTTTTTACTGATCATTTAGCTGGGTAGCAGGCGAAAACTATAAAGTGCTGACTGGGTCAAGAATCACACAGAATACATTGTTGTAATGTTGTGTTTGTGTCCTGAGGAGGATTTCATCATTTCCATAAGAAGGTTTCCTTATGTTGGGTGCTATTAACATTTGTTTAGCAATGTTGTAACATAACTTCTCATTTGAGTGTGTGCCGTCCTGCAGCGAGACTTGTCATTCATGTGGCTCTGTGCCACATGAATGACACAGGGGACCAGTGTGGAAATAACATCTGAAAATGTGTGCAATCACTACCCACTATAAGTCACTCTGTATGTCTCTGTGTCTGCTAAATGACTTAAAAGAAAATAATTATACTTATTTGACAGGGAAATATGTCTTATTGGACATAGGTAATTAACACCATTCTAAAGAAAATTGTATAAAATTAAACAAACACAAAAGTTATAAATATACCTACAGTCATACTGGGCAGAACTACACAAAACAAACCTGCATATAACAGGATCAGCCATGCAAGTTTTATTAAGTTTCATGCTTATATCTGTTTACGTATAAAGGGAACCTGCCTGTCAGTGTATCTTTACAAAAAAGTATATTTCCTATGAATAGGTACACCTTTCTAAAATGTTTAGCTGCATTTTTGCAATACATACTGTCAGATCTTCAACACACATGCACACATGCACACACGCGCGCACACACACACACACACACACACACACACACACACACACACACACACACATACAAACACACACACAAAACAAAGTATGTATATTTATGTGATTTATTTAATAAACAGTCATGCAAATCCCAATGGTTCTGTGAAAAGGTGATTGCCATTTACACTTAATAATATTAATAATACAATGACTGCAACCAAATGCTTCCTTTAATCATTGTTCTGCCTGTCTCGTACATCACTCTAAATTCATTTTGTACCGTACTTCAACATTGAGTTCAGTAATATTTTGGCATAATTGAGCATAAACTGTCCTTTGCAGGTCCTGCAACAACATTTCAATTGGTATTGGCCTGAACATTGATTAGGCTTTTCCAAAATGTAATTTAGTTAAGTGGTGTGTGTGGGTATCACACAAACCTTGTTGTAGGGTGATGGTACCAAACTGAGATACTCATAAAAATGACTCAAAGTTGGCAGGTGACCACCACACCTGGTTTTAGCTTGAAGTTGATGTTGCTGCAGATGATGAGGCGATTGGACTCTGTAATTAGAACACAGTCACATAAGCCTCCA
Organism: Esox niger; assembly: GCA_016801105.1. Lineage (NCBI taxonomy): Eukaryota > Metazoa > Chordata > Actinopteri > Esociformes > Esocidae > Esox > Esox niger. The sequence goes on from JACXGJ010000468.1 coordinate 76,735, forward strand.
TAGTAGTTAGCAAGCTAGCTAACATTTTGGTACGGTCATGTAGGTAGTAGCGGTAACACTTTCTGATAAGGGTACATCAATTAACTAATACATTAGTTAACATGAATGAATGATAAACAGTGACATGAGGAAACAGTTAATAATGACAATTAAAATATTAAATGAAATAACAGGGTGTAGTGAAATTTGTTCAGTCTAACATGCTTTTTGTTGTAACACACCTTGTATTGTAATTGATTAATGTTGATGCAGGACATGCATTCATGTATCTAGTTGTTTGCATGAACAATAGGCTAAGTAATATACATAATTCATTAGATAATCCAATTTGTTAATATGTTGAATTGTGGTAACTTGCATCTTCAACTAGGTGTGACACGCACAAAATGTATGGTTGCATTTAGGGTTATGTATTGTTTGAAATGGGGATACATTACATACTAGATTTTAACGGAAACTTACTATGGTTGGCCACTAGGGGACAGAGAGACGTGGTCGCTTTGCGTTGGGAATGAATTAGATCTAAACAAACACCTGCATGTTCTCATAACTCTTGAATGAAAAGCCATGTTTTCTTTCTCAAAATGTATCTTGGTTTCCAGGTCGGTAAGGTACAAACGTACACTGGACATTTGTTAAAGTATTTGTAGAGAGTTCGAAAAGCATGGTCATTTTATATCTATGAGCAAGACAGAAAACCCATGTTGAATGTAAAATGCCATGATGGTGGTGCCTCCCTTTGAAAAATAATGGATTTGTTACATTCCTGTATGAACGTTTTATTTTCATATACAACACTAATGACAATATCCCTAGAAATGATATAAGTAGCTAGCATTAGCATTGAGTTGCTTTAGATTGTCTAGCCAGGGTATTATGAAAACTAGCTAGCCAGATTTTGGTTTTGATACATTTTTCATACATTTTGTTTTCTAGCTATGTTTCCCCCGGTGGTGTTATTTTCTGCTGCACACACGTTAGGCTAATAGGTGACCAGCCTCTTTGGAGCTCTTTAGAATAACATTTTATAACACTCAGTGACCTACAATGCTTAACTGTGTTTAAGGAGAAATTTAAAACACAGTATACTGTATGTTTATAACATTAATGGGCAAATGTATTGAAAGTCTCCTTTCAATCTGTCAGAATATGACCTACAATAGACAGTAATGTAAAATGTAATGACAATGTTGGAAGTAAGAATAGTCTTAATAAAACTATACAATGAAAGTTTTGCTGAACTTCAAGCCAACTTTGACAAATGTAAATGCAATACAAAAGCAATCAAAGACTGATTAAAGTAATTTCTTAAAGAGGGTGTGCTTGACTAAGGTAAAGGATAGGGTCCATTCATTGCAGTATTACGATTTGGTGAATACTGACAAGGTCATTGGATGAACAAGCTCTCATTTAAAACATAGACATGAGAGCAAGACTGGGGTTAGCTGGGTCTATCAGAACTGTCAATCAATTAATGACAATTATTGAGCTAGGATGCCTGTGGGAGGCGGGAACGGGAATGGGAATGTCCGTGGAGGAAAAACACAAGGACCAGGATAAATTAAGGAGATTGGAAAATAATGACTAAACCTGAATGATATTACCGCACTACACATGCAGATCTCTCACTTCAGTTTCTTTGCCAAATGGGACAAAGGAGCATCATGGCAATAATCTTCATTTTCTTCATTACAATCACCCAAAATATCTTACAATTACACAGATTGTAAGAACAGGACAACCTTATGCCAAACTGAGACAGTCATAAAATAACTCGTTTTGAAAACCAGCCAGGGTAATAACATGAGAGATTATTCATTCCACTTGCTATCATGTAATGAAAAAGCTTCATTTAATAGCTAATGTATTCTGTTTGTCAACATTAGTCAAACAAACATCTTTATTTAATTTTATAATTGAATAAAATGTGGAATTGGAGACGCAATTGAAAAAAAAATATACCAACCTATACATTGTTTCAGAAAACTGATATTCCCAATGTTAAAATGTGTAAATTTCAGTGAACCTCAATAGATTATGCAATAGTAACCAGGGGGTATCATGCATAACCATATGAAAGACATACCCTTTGATTAATGAGAGGGGCTACTATTGAAACCAGGTTATTTTCATGACTAAAAAGGACACGGAGGAGACATTTTGTGGGAGGAATAGACAGCGGGGCAACGTGTGGTGCTCAAATAAATAAATAAGGGACAGAGTACTGCACAGTCTCAAATAGAGCAGGAAAGAGAGGAGTGGAAGAGGAGAGGGAGACAGCGTTTTGAAATTCTCCAGCTGGCAGGCTTTAATTTTCCACCATTCTAATTAAAATGCAAATTACATTTATAATTAGCAACCACAGTATCCGAGAAACCACCTTGTGTGCAGCCCAAACATATGGGGCAACCAGCGGTGGGCAGCACTGTCTCTCTGAGGCTGCGGGGGTAGATGGTTGGTTCACTGGGTGGGTTGGTAGATGGTGGTTCAACCTAGTCTTCTCCACTCAAAAGGGGCTGTGCTGCTGGTGATCATAGGGTTGGGCCGGTGACACTCACAGTACTGGACCAATTGGTTAACCTGGCCTCCACAGCTGGAAGCCCGTTAATCTCTCTAGGACACAAGTGGCAAGGGAGCAAAGCACACTTTACTCTGCTGACATTGGCGAAGTCACAGGTCATTGCCTGTGTCACCCCTGCTTCGGCCAAGTGCACTAGCCTCTGAGGAAAATGTATCTCTGCAGACTCCGAAATATAATTTTTTCCTTTACAGGGAATTCATAGTTAACAGTTTGCTATGATATCTCTGTTACCCTTAACTGTGAGATATAGAGGATGCCAAACAGATGTTCTACGCGCCTATGTGTCCTTATATGATGAAATGGCCAGAATCATTAAACAAGTTGAAATTTCTTAAATGCAATTGTCATGGAAGAGTGATTGTGGTGAATGTAGTTCTTACAATATTTACCCGTAATGTCAGTTTTCTATTGGTATATTGTGTAAAGGTAAATGAAAGCTTGGCAATGCCATTTGAATTATTAATTATGTTTTTAGAACCAAAATTTAGGGTTGTGGGAAAGTAAAGGACATGCAATTATGATGAGCCTGAATGAGGACCGGATGCAACTTGTAGTCAAGATACAAACAAGTCCATCAGGTCATTGACCCGTCAGGTAAATATGACATATATGACAAGTTGACTGATTCTGTACAGAACACACTCCATCAGCTGTTAAAAATAAAAGTCAATCCATGTTGAAGGGAAATTAATCTTGGCTGTTCTATATTTTCCCAAATTGTATAATTTAACTCAGGTGGCCTACTGGGCTCTAAACAAAAACAATGCAGCTCAGAGGAATGTTGGTGCCATTGTGGGCTCATCAAGCAGCCTGGTCTGAGGACGATTACGTAGACAATTTTATGTAAATAAAAAATCAAAATTAAGCCATGTTTTGAACCAGAGACCTTCAGCTTCCCAGACAGATGAGCTCCCCACTGCACCATATAGGAACCTGGGGCTTATGAATGCGAGTGGTGATCTCACATGAATTTTGAAGTGATTTTCTTTGTAATCCTATCCCAAATTTTAGACTTAACCTTAACCCCAGTGCTGTGATACCTAACCTTAACCCTAACCTGAACATCAGGGCTGTGAGACCTAACCCAAACCTTTACCTAACCTTTTGTTTCCTAAGCGTTGCCCAAACCTTAAACCTAACCTTAATCCCAGTACTGCGATATCTAAATGTAACCCTAATCTTAACCCCAATGCTGTGTTGTGATGCCTAACGTTAACTTAACTTTAACGTAGCAATGCATTCATGACATATTCTAGCGACCTTGGTCTTGCTGTTAGTCATCCTTGATCTACATATCCAGTGTGGTACAATAGGTAAGGTGACTGCCCTCTGGTTTGACTGTGGCTTGTTTGAAACACATGCTGAATATTCGTATGTAAAAGAATTTGTCTTTATTGTCACGTTTTTACAGCTATTGTAAATATCATACGTTTGTCTGCTGTTTGTATGTTATTTTACGTTTTAGCAGCGGTCATAACAATTTATACGATGTAATATCGTTTGTAAGATATGCTACGTTTTAGGCATTTTGTCATATATCATACAAAATTGTGCGCCATTGGATTTTCGTATAATTGTCTATGTGGTTTCCTGAGACCACGTTGCATCATGTGGGTATATAATGTCATAGTTCATACTGGTTTGACTGACTAGCTTGGCACATGACATGTAGACTTAGCTATTCTTTTTATTTGATGGTCATAATAATAATTAACTTGGAATTAATGTTTGTTTTATTATCAAAAATAAAAACCTAGATGTTCTGTAATGTACTTTTCAGCAGTTAACCAAATGTAGCTATGCTAGAGCACTGTTGTTTGTGCGATGACCATCACAAAGTCATCTGTGTTGTGTGGCAACAGTGGCTATCGTGTGTACACACCGGCATTGCTGTATTTAAAATAAAACATTTCCCAGTAACCTTATAGTCTAATTTAAATGTTTCTATTTTGTATTGTTGTAATGTGAGGATACTGGGAGCCAGGGGAGATGGCAGGCAATGACCAACACAAGCAACTTCAATTCTAATTGATCACCATCATCTTGATAAGTACAATGACATTACAATACCCAGCTTACTGGAAAAACAAAACATGCTGTAAAATTTACAAAAAGGAACCTAAAACAGGTTGTGACTGGAATGTACCACCTGGCTATGGGTAACGTAACTCTTAACACAGCCATTTCCCAGGCAGGCCCAGTAACCCCCTGACACCAGCCTCAAAGCCCTGGCTAAACTAAACCACCTGCTTAATAGCAGCTATAGAATTCGCTGGACTCATCTAGTCCAAAATTCACAAGGGTGCTTTCATTCCTCACTTCAACCAGGTAAGTCAAACAAAACATAACCAAACACATCCCCCTACACATGATAGGTGTTAAATAGGACAGAAACAAGCACAAGACACTGCAACTAAACACTATGTTATATGAGCAGGCATAATAAATGCATTCATGTAGTGTGTGTGTGGACAATGTGAATGTGGCGTGCAGCCACCACGTCACATGTATGCTAGACATCTTATAAATGACAGCTTTGATATAACCACAAACGTTTTAATGTAATTTATTTTAGGATACAGTGGGGAGGACAAGTCTTTGGTACACTGCTGATTTTGCAGGTTTTTTGCAGGTAATTTTTTTCATAGGTACACTTCAACTGTGAGAGACGGAATCCAAAAATCCAGAAAATCACATTGTATGATTTTTATGACAAATGTTTGATACATCGGAAAAGCAGAACTTAATATTTGGTACAGAAACTTTAGTTTGCAATTACAGAGATCAGACCTGTCCTGTAGTTCTTGACCAGGTTTGCACACACTGCAGCAGGGATTTTGGCCCACTCTTCCATACAGACCTCCAGATCCTTCAGGTTTCGGCCCTGTCGCTGGGCAATATGGACTTTCAGCTCCATCCAAAGATTTTATATTGGGATCAGGTCTGGAGACTGGCTAGGCCACTCCAGGACCTTGAGATACTCCTTACGGAGCCACTCCTTAGTTGCCCTGGCTGTGTGTTTCGGGTCATTGTCATGCTGGAAGACCCAGCCACGGCCCATCTTTGATGCTCTTACTGAGGAAAGGAGGTTGTTAGCCAAGATCTCACGATACATGGCCCTATCCATCCTCCCCTTAATACGGTGCAGTCGTCCTATCCCCTTTGCAGAAAAGCATCCCCAAAGAATGATGTTTCCACCTCCATGCTTCACGGTTGGGATGGTGCTCTAGGGTTGTACTCATCCTTCTTCTTCCTCCAAACACGACGAGTGGAGTTTAAAACAAAAATATATATTTTTGTCTCATCAGACCACATGACCTTCTCCCATTCCTCCTCTGGATCATCCAGATGGTCATTGGCAAACTTCAGACGGGCCTGGACATGCGCTGATTTGAGCAGGGGGACCTTGCGTACGCTGCAGGATTTTAATCCATGACGGCGTAGTGTGTTACTAATGGTTTTCTTTGAGACTGTTGTCCCAGCTCTCTTCGGGGCATTGACTAGGACCTTCCATGTAATTCTGGGCGGATCCCTCACCTTCCTCATGATCATTGATGCCCCACGAGGTGAGCCGAGGGAGATTGACCGTCATCTTTAACTTCTTCCATTTTCTAATAATTGCGCCAAAAGTTGTTGCCTTCTCACCAGGCTGCTTGTCTATTGTCCTGTATTCCATCCCAGCCTTGTGCAGGTCTACAATTTATCCCTGATGTCCTTAAACAGCTCTCTGGTCTTGGCCATTGTGGAGAGGTTGGAGTCTGTTTGATTGACTGTGTGGACAGGTGACTTTTATACAGGTAACGAGTTCAAACAGTTGCAGTTAATACAGGTAATGAGTGGAGAACAGGAGGGCTTCTTAAAGAAAAACTAACAGGTTTGGGAGAGCCAGAATTCTTACTGGTTGGTAGGTGATCAAATACTTATGTCATGCAATAAAATGCAAATTAATTATAAAAAATCATACAATGTGATTTTCTGGATTTTTGTTTTAGATTCCGTCTCTCACAATAGAAGTGTACCAATGGTAAAATTACAGATCTCTACATGCTTTTTAAGTATGAAAACCTGCAAACTCAGCAGTGTATCAAATACTTGTTCTCCCCAATGTATAAGACACCACTATCTCACAGCTATTACTGCAACATTGTCATAACCTGACCCCAAGAATATCCAATGTTAAGCCACTACCAATGTCGAACTGCCTGAGTCAATGGTCAGGAGACTGCACAAACCTGCGTCACATGGGAGATCATGAAGGAAGAAGCTTCTATTCTCCAAAAGAATATCAAGCCATGACTGATGTTTTCTGGGCAACTCCTTAGTGAATACCAAAACTACTGGAAAAATGGCTCTGAATATGTATGCATGCCATCTTGAGTCAAACATAAATTCAATATTGTACCAGTGAATTCTTGGTACAATATTGTACCAATAATTCTTGGCACCAAACATGGATCTTGCAACATGACAATTATCCAAAAATACACACGCAAAGCTAAAACAGAATGGCGCAAAAAAAACTAAAAAGATGGATATTAAATGGCAAAATCTAAGTCCAAATCTCAATTCAATTGAAAGTCTTTGGAGAATCTCGAAGCAAGCCGAGCATGCAAGAAAGAAAACCCTTGAATATGATACATTTGAATCAATAGTGTTAAGAAAATCCCTCCCAGTTGATGTAAGAGACTGTTAGAGAGAGAAAATACTGCTAAATGACGTTATTTCAGCAACAATGAGGACAACACCAGCTATTGAACCTAGAAGTGTAATAACTTTTTCTGCAACTATTATATTTCTGCTGATTTAAATTGTATAAATAGCTTCAACTTTATTCTTGATTTTTGCGATTTGTACACAAAATAGAAAGCTTTCTAGAGGTGTACTTTCACATGACTCAAGTGGTCAAAAGCAGTATTACCTAACTCTGTTTACGCTTCTTTATCTTTAAAATTAATCAGTCCTGTGAGCATTACTGCAAGCATGTTCAAGAGCTGCTGTTTTTCCAGTTATTTTTAGAGGTGAGGGAGTTTGAAGGTTTCTGTAGGACAGCCTTAAATACAAACATCTGCCAAGGTTTGTCCCTTTTTCAGGAAGTCTGTGAGTCCCAGCCAACCACTGTGCATAAAAAACAATGATGCAAAAATCTGTTCCAGTAAGCAAAGCGGCATGCAACAGTAATGATGCAGATGAACACCGATAGCAGAGGACAAAATACAATGCGTTAAACACAGGTGTTATACTCCTAGAGGCCTCAGGTTTTAGTGGATATTGGGCCTGGCAAGGACTGTGGGATCCCTTATGTGTAACCCAGGGATGGGGATCTCTCACAAATACAAGTAACACCCCTGAAAGTAATGTAATGCACTGAAGGTTTACATACAAGTCATGTACAATGATTACCAAAATGCATTACCAGAAACCCGGTTTGGTGCCATAACAAGACAATCATCACTAAGACATCTATAAATACCAAACTGTTTGTGACACATTGACATCAGTTGAAAGAAGAGCCACTGTACTCTAAGACACGCAAAGCCTTAGATATAGCAGAATCTGGCCAGAGTTCATTTTCTTTTCACATAAATAATCACACTGCAAATGTTGGAGGAACAAACTCTCTGGAACACGTGGATGTGCTTAGTTTTGCTGTAAAATGCCACAAGCCATGCAATCAACCAAAAGCTAAGGTAAGGAATCAGTTGAAAATCTCCCTTAACAGGTGAACTTACAAATACATTCTTTAGAAATTGCCAATTATAGAAATATTTTTTATATTCACTAGTCTCTGGTGAAAAAGCAGGTGGTTTTGCACTAGGACACCCACAAGCTGGTTTAAAATGGTGAGGTAAAGTATAGTATGCCGTGGGAAAATTGGCAGTATAACGGTAAAAAAAATTCAAAACAATAAAATAGAAAATAGCCCAAGCATTAAATGGTAAACATATATTTTTGTAAACAAAACATTTTATAAAACTTTTGTAACAACTGCTTTTGTGCACAATAACACTATTAACACTTATTGTCATATTAAATAATTTCCCATAATTTTTACAAGAAAGTTACATAGGTACTACAAATCCCTTTCACAATATAAAATGATATATGCAAAATGTTTCTAAAAACAAATGCACATGTTAAGTTAGCACTTACAGAATTTACTGACTTAGACCTGTATGTATTGAAGACTGAGCAAAAATCCCTTAAATACATCAGAGATGTCAGAGTTATTGTTGCAAATGGAGGTACCACAAACTAATTAATGAAGTTGTTTACATATTTTAGCAAACATGAATCTGAGTTTTTGTTAAATAAACCACTTCTGTTAAATAAGCAATGAAAATATATAATTTAGAATTCCTTTATTGGGGAGAGGAACTTTGAATTTATACAAAATCAATGAACATCCCTGGGGTGTTCACATACTTTCAAGCATTACTGTACAATATAATAATCATAATTATTTTTAAACCTCCAGATCTGTGTCTCTTCACAACTTTGTGCATTTTTTTAAAGCTTGTTTGTACTTACAAAATCTGCAGAATATTTCCTGAAATATTGAAAATCACCACAATTTAACACCGGCCAAATAACTGTTGGTAACTTGTGATATATAATTTAAATAAAAAATAACAATATGATATTACCATGATCATTGTCAAGTATAATTTGCAGATTAATGGGAATATAATCCTGAATTAAATGTATACCATTCTGAGGCAATGATGCAACACAATGGGAAAATGTGAAGTGGGTGAAGTTTTTGTAAAAATATACTGCATGTAGAAATTCTAGACATGTGCATTGCTTTGTATTACAAGTAAGGGTTATGGATTGGGATATGGAATGTAGTAACATTCTGTAAGTATTAGAGTGAAGCCCACTGACTGAATGGATTAATTATTCCATGACTTCTATTCATGCATCTCTATAGAAAACCTTAAAAGTACATGTCCTAACAATAATACGCAGACTGCAGTGCCATGCAAAAAAGTCTAAATGATGTATGATAGAGCCAAGGTAGGAGACATTTTAGGACAAAACCTAACTACCAAATTCAGTCATTCACATTGTTTCTCATTCTTTCTCAGAAATATTTCTCCATAGCTGCTTGGCTGTGCCACCTGTTGCCTTGTTCATCATGCTGAGAAACAACTCATAAATCATAACATTCCGCAATTAATCAAGCTGTCAGCTCCCAGGCCAGAGGTCATGTGTGGAGAAGTCGAAGGTCACCTCAGGAGTTCAAAAAGGTCATGGTTGTGTGGCATCTCTTATTCTTGGGAGGTGTCAGGAGAGGAGCCAATAGAACAATGGAGAAATCAAAGTCCAGGGACGGGGGGAGGAGAGGCGACAACCACAACAGGCTCGGAGAGGAAAAGCAGGGTCCACAGCACAAAGCCAGTGAAATTGACCTGTCATTACATCAAGAGAGCCTTGCCAGACAGCAACACTATCACACTCCACCATACCCTTTCCAATGACAGAGTTCCCGCAACCTACCAGCGTACTGCAGCACTCTGTTTTGCATAATTAACAAGTCATCTTTCTTCGTTCATATGACTTTAATTTATTTAAGACTTGAGATTCATTGCAGATGCTATATCAGGCATCTTCAACAGCAAAAAGAGCACCATAAAGCATATGATTTTAATAACATACAAAACGAAAATCACCAATTAATGTCGACCAAGAAGGAAGATACATTTTTCGTATATGTTTAAATATTTTTCGTACATTGCCAATTGCGAAATTTCAAAGTACCTGACATGGTATTGTTTATTTGGCTGCAACAATTACATTGTGACTATATGTTACCTTGCTTGTGTAGTTGTGTATTATTGTGGCTACAGCATCAGTTTGAAACACTTGAGGTTGACTTACCTACCACCATGTCACCCCTGGCAGACTGAACTGTTATCTGGCACAGACACACAAATGGGAATGCGGGTTTGCAGATGGTGGCTTTGGCGGGGCTGTCAGTGAAATTAGCCCACATCAGAAATCCAGCATGCCGTTTTGCAGAACTGGCACTTTCCTGGCTACTGTCACATTGTTGGGTGAAGGCCTGTCTGTCGGCGAGCAGAGTTCAGCTAGAGGCCCTGAGATGTAATGTTACCACATATTCTCAGAGCTGCTGCCAGGCCAGATACTACCTATGTTGTCCATGCTCAAATCCTCATCAACAGACATTATTGGATCAGACCTGGCCAAGTCAAATCCACGCAGGTGTGAGGCCTATAAAGAACCAATGGATTGTAACAAGAGCCCAGCAGAGCCCAGCAGACTACATAAGGGCTGCTGATACATGTTCTTATAAATCAATTCAGTGGTTTTTCCCTTTTTTATCTCCATACAGACACCATTGAGTTGAAATAGTGCGTTCATGCGAATTGACATGGTAAATTTGAGGGAATCATTCCATAAACAGAAACTAGGACAGATGTTTATTCAGACCACCTGCACTGCCCATACATGTTGTTATGGTTAATTTCTTGAAAGGGATAACTTCTGGACAAAAAATTATATTTCTTCCACTTCTTCCCAACAAACAATAGCCCTCATTACTTACAGTTTTTCTAAAACAATGTAATTTGTAAGTCCATTCCAATGTCAGGTTTCCGAGGAAGGCCTCTGAAAAGCAAAGTACATTTACTTTGATATTCCCTTTCAACTCAGTGTGTGGAGCCATTCACAGATCATAATTATAAAATCCATAAAGTCTCAATTTTAATGTACTATTCATCTTGGCTGAACTTTAGCCAGCTCAGCACATCAATCAATCTGCAGTATATATTTGTCATTGCATTAGTGAGCCTGAATGACATTTAAGTCTTACACATGTTGTTGTTAGCATTTCAGTGCCTACTTATCTACTTCCCCATATCTGCCATATGATTTTGTCATTGATTGGCAAGCATTTAGACATCTACATATGCGAGAATTGTTGGGGATTATTTTTTTACATTTAGGGTGAATTATGAGGAGCACCCTAATTTAAAAGACATTGCAACAGCACTGTGAAAAATGTAGCTTCTGTTGTTTCTGACTATGAAAATATAAAAACATGTTTTTACCATTTAAGTGTATTTTAACGCTAATGTTAAAATAATTATTAAAAGAAAGACACAGGGTTGTAAAAATTTTCCCACTTTTCACCCTGAAACCTTTATACCTTTATGAAGAGTTTATGCACCAATGCCAATAGAGCCTGTTTAACAGTTTAATTAAATGCTTTAATCAATCACTTTCCAAGTCTGTTTATTAATCACTTTATCAAGCAGTTGATGCATTGCTGCTTTTAATGGACTCCATTTATTTTGATTTCTCTGCTCTTCATCTTATCGAAGGGTCTCTCAGAATCTGGACAGATAAAAGACGGATGCAAGGATTTCTGGAGGTAGTGGTGAGAACACAGACTGGAACCCTCTTCCTTAACTTCATTACCATCGCCGTCCTCAGACTTACCCAATTTATTAGTGGCAATATGTGCCCTGAGCGATTGCTAGGTAAACCACAGAGCTTAGCGCAGATAAACAGACGGCCATTCGTTTGTCTTCTCACCTGACACAGCAGTGATATATGATCCTAATAAGATTAATATCCCCTGGTTTTATTCCTGTTTGCTATCCCTGTGGGCAGCTTTTAATGTTCCTCCTCACTGATCCAGTCTGTTACTTAAATTATACTCCAAGGGAAAATAATATATATATATATATATATATATATATATATATATATATATATATATATTGCTCCTGAAAAAATGAAGAGACCACTGCACCTTTTTCTTACCTTCCCAGAAATGTTGAAAAGGAAAACTTTGAACGAGGAACAGAAGCGTTCAATTTGCAGTGGTCTCTTAATTTTAACCCTTCTGTTCCTCACTCGAAAACTTATTTTTCTACTTTTCTATTGTCACTTAATATTGTCCGGAGCAGTATATGTACTGTATATACACACAATGCTGTAGTTTTCAAAAAAATTGGGTCACTTCAAAATATCCTAGCTTGTTTTTCATGAAAACATACATGATATTAGTTTGAATTGGAAATATAACAAAATTAATAGGACATATAGTCATTTTAAATCAAATAATAACAGAGTCCTTAGAACGTTGCTTTTGTCAAATAATCCTCCATTTGTAGCAATTACAGCCTTGCAGACATTTGGCTTTCTAGCTGTTAGTTTGTTGTGGTAATCTGAAGAGATTTCACCCCATGCTTCTTGAAGCTCTTAACACAAGTTGGATTTGCTTGGTTGGGACTTTTTATATGTACCATACAGTCAAGCTGCTCCCACAATAGCTCAATAAGTCTGAGAGCTGAAGATTATGCATGCCACTCCATTATAAACAGAATACCAGCTTACTTCTTCTTCCCTAAATAGTGTTTGCATAGTTTGGAGCCGTGCTTTGGATCATTGTCCTGTTGTAGGAGGAAACTGGCTACAATGAAGAGCCTTTCAACAGGGTGTGGCACGTTGTTGCAAAATAGATTTATAGCCTTTCTTCTACAATATCCGTTTTACACTGTACAAATCTCCCACTGCCACCACCAAAGCACCCCCAGACCATCACATTGCCTCCACAATGTTTGACAGATGGCATCAAGCACTCCTCCTTCCTTTTATTCGGTCTGCAACTCCAAAATGCAACTCACAACTTCTTTGTGATCTGAACACCTCAAACATTCATCTTCGTCTGTCCATTACACTTTTTCACAATCATCCTCTTTCCAGTGTCTGTGTTCTTTTACCCATATAAATCATTTATTTTTGTTGGCTTGGTCTGAGATATGTTTTTTTTACATCTTTGCATCCTGTAGTCGCCGCTTCACTGTTGATATAGAGACTAATTGTCTGTAGGTACTATGTAATGAAGCTGCCGGTTGAGGACATGTGAGGCTTCTGTTTCACAAACTAGACAGTCTAATGTATGTGTCCTCATGCACACTTGTGCACCAGAGCCTCCCACTCCTCTTTCTATTCTGGATACAGCTCTTCTATGAAGGGAGTAGTACACAGCGTTGTACGTGATCTTCAGTTTCTTGGCAATTTCTCACAGGTAATAGCCTTCATTTCTCAGAACAAGAATAGACTGATGAGTTTCAGAAGAAAGAACTTGGTTTCTGGCCCTTTTGAGCCTGTAATTGAAACGCTAATTGCTGATGCTCCAGATTTTGAACTAGTCTAAAGATGGACAGTTGTATTTATTTTTTAATCAGCACAACAGTTTTCAGCTGTGGTAACATAATTGTAAAAGGGTTTTCTAATGATCAGTAAGCCTTTTGAAATGATGATCTTGGAATAACAATCATAACATGTCACTGGAACACAGAATTGATGGTTTCTGATAATGGTCTCAGTACGCCCATGTAGATAATCCAACAATAACTGTTGTTGTTTCCAGCTACAACAGTCATTCACAACATTAACAATGTTAACAATGTATACAATGCATATCTGATCAAATTTATGTTTGAATGGACCCAAGAAATAGTGTTTCTTCTGAAAAAAAAGTTAATTAGTGATTCCAAACTTGTGAATGGTAGTGCTTGTGCAGTGCGAGCCTTATGCAGTTCTTCCAGTCAGCAGTGGTGAGTACCTACCCACAGTGGTCCGAGGATGGACAGCGCCCAAGGCTCATTGATGCGTGAGGGAAACCAAGGCAATTCATTCTGATCTGGACTGACAGAAGGTCTACAGTGGCACAAGTCACAGAAAATGTTAATGATGGTTACAGGAGGAATGTGTCACAACACAGTGCATTGCACCCTGCTGTGTATAGGGCTGTGTAGCCACGGACCAATCAGAGTCCCGATTATGACCCCTGTCAACTATCAAAAGCACCTACAATGGGCAAGTGAGGGTTGGAACTAGACCTTGGAACAGTGGAAGTAGTTTGCCTGGTCCGATGAGTCCCGTTTTCCCCTTATCTGGACGGCTAGGTACGTGTGCACCATTTACCAGAACAAGCCGATGGAGGGAATGTGATGCTCTGGGCAATGTTCTGCTGGCAAACCCTGGGTCTGGGTTTTCATGTGGACACCTACCTAAAAATCATTGCAGACCAGATACACCTCTTCATGTCAATGGTATTCCCGGATGGCAGTGATCTCTTTCAGTAGGATAATGCGCCCCGCCACACTCCACACATTTTTCGAGAATGGTTTCAGGAACAAGATGAAGAATTCAAGGCGATGCACTGGCCTCCAAATTCCCCAGGTCTCAATCTGATTGAGCATCTCTGGGATGTGCTGGACCAAGAGGTCCAATCCACAGCATTTCCACCTTGCAACTTACAGGACATGAAAGAACCGCTGCTAATGTCTTGATGCCAGATACCACAGGACACCTTCAGGGGTCTTGTAGAGTTCATGCCTCGGCGGGTCCGTGTTGTTTTGGCTGGTGGTCATTATGTTTTGCATATACACACAAAAACATATACAGCTCTGAAAAAAAAAAAAATCTTTCCTTTCCAAAATAGTTGGAAAGGAAGGTTTTGAGTGACGAACAGAATGGTTAAACTTAAGAGACCACTGCAAATTGAATGCTTCTGTTCCTCACTCAAAACTTTTCTGTTCAACTTTTTTGGAATGGAAAGAAAATGGTGCAGTTGACTCTTAATTCTTTCCACATATATATATATATATATATATATACACATACATAC
Organism: Esox niger; assembly: GCA_016801105.1. Lineage (NCBI taxonomy): Eukaryota > Metazoa > Chordata > Actinopteri > Esociformes > Esocidae > Esox > Esox niger. The sequence goes on from JACXGJ010000468.1 coordinate 91,986, forward strand.
ACACAATCTGAATGTCCTGTTGTTATACTATGCACACCACATCTGCAAAATGTCTATTGTTTTAACAATTATACTATAATCTGATATGGGGAACCAGTGAGGTTTTATAATTGTATGACTTTAAGAGGCTGCCTAAATAAACCAACACATTGTTTAAGCTGAAAAATAAACCAGATCTTCTTTTTTATCCCTTTAGTGGGATTGAAAACTACATTTTTCATGTGAAAGCCTCCCTTAGAATTTCATTGAGGCATTTCTTTTTTCATGTTGTAAAGCCTTAAAGTAGTCCTTGAACTTGCCATGTTCTGGTCAGAAATGGCCACAATTAGCAAACAATACATCCCCTTTTTAGCCTGTCCCCCACCCACCAACCCACTCCCCCTAACACCATACACAGTCACACTCAGACACAGACTGTCTGTCTCATCCATATTTCCCTCCGTCTGCCCTTCTGTTTCTCCTCATCTTTCCGTTGTGTGCTATTGTCTGCGTCATCTGAAACTCTTCGCTCTTATAGACACCAGTGAAATAAAATGAGAGTGCACACGTTTGGAACACTGAATAGAAAATTGCACTTAAGTGGTGTTCTCTTGCCCATCACCCCTAGCCTCCACCCCTCCTCATGAGAAGGGCTGTAGGGGCTGGCTGCAAGGGGACGCTAGTGGGCCAATGGCAAACTTAAAAGCAGCTAACATTTGCAGCACTCTCGAAAAACAAGCATTTCACACCTGAAGCCTTTCAGGCAGGGCCTCGAGGCATCCCCTTCAAGGCATTTAATTGGCTATTGCTTCAGAGCTCGTTGAGCGCACCCATTATGGGGAGGCAACAGGCAGCCAAGTATGTCGAATGAAAAGGGTCCTTCTCCCAGATGGGCCCAGTGGCATTAAAAACTGCCAGATCACTTCTAGCTGTTGACTGGCAGAGGGTAGAAGTAGATGAGATGTATGCACAACATCTTGTAATACTTCATTTAACAAGGCATTAGTTTGGCAAATCAGTGTAATGTTGGAAATTATGGATCTGTAATGCAAGACACCAAAGTTCCATTTATATAAAATCTGTAATCATTCACTAAAGTTTCTTAAAAACCAGGCCAGTATAGTCTGAGATATCACTTAAGTTAAATTTATATTTTTCTTAGCATGTATGCTAAATGTTATCATTATGGAGTCAAACAACTTATCAAGAGATTAACTTGTGCACATTATATCGCCAGCATGTGGTGGACATGATTGTTCTTGCCGTCTTCACAGAGATTGTGTAGCAAGTGTTGTAACAAAATGGATCCTTGAGTGATTTATGCGCCACACCACATACATTTTAGTGTTGAGAAAGTTTGTAAACCCTTCAGTCTATATTTTGGCATAATGTTCAAATAAAAATGTTATCTTTGATGTCTTAACAATTGGTAGTGTTTAACAACTAACACAAACATTGTTTGCACTTATTCATTCATGAAATACTTTGTTGGAAACTTTGTAAACCTATGGCTTAAACAGCTCTATAAAGGGAATTGTTAAAGTACTATTAGTCCACAAAACCCGTTATTCATAAATAAGTTCTGGTTGGCCAAAACATAACACCACAATAGAAAATGCACACATTTGATTTCACTATGAAATTAAATATTGGATCAATTTGATGAATAGAAACATATTTGTGTAATTTCTTTTTATCGGGAATCACTTTTTGATCACATTTATACAGAAAAACCTAAAATGATTGACGGCTAACAAGCTCTCTCACCACGGTACAGCATATGTACAGCATATCCATATCATTTTTTTTCTGATTGGTAACTTGTAAATAATGGATATGTAATAGGCATATTCAGCCAGTTTAGCCAGGGGTGTCTGAGTGAACTAATGGACAAACTGAGACAGATCCACAGTCCCCCAGATCTTATTGTGGGGGACAGAAATTGAGGTTTTCAGAAATTTGATGTGTGAGATACAGTATATTTGTCACACCATTGTAAAATCCCCAGTGTTAAAAATTGCATTATTAGATATTGCTGTATCCCCTTCAGAGATAGAAGGTATTGACAGTTAACTTTAATGTTGCTTTCTCTGTGACCCTCTATGAGACTGAAGGAGATGGGCTGAGTGGTAGGTACAGCCAAATATAGCCACAACAATTGTTTACACATTTGCGTTTTGATTTAAGGTTGACTAATTACTGTTCAAAGATAGTTAACATAAAAGTAATTATATGAGAATCTAGTCTTTCTCAACACGTTTCTCCCATAATCTTTGCTCTAGGATGAATTTCCTACAGTATGTTGTTAATCATCTCTAACTTTAAGTTATGCTATTCTTTCCCCCTCCATTGCCATCTGCCTCTGAAGTTTCACTGATACCTGCCTGAGGCGCTAGGAGCCTTGTATGGCCGTGTTTTTAGGGAATGCTGACTCCATGGACAGCCTTGGGGGTACCAGAGAAAGTAGGTGCTAACTCTCTGGGCTGCTGATGAGGAGGGGATTGGCAGTGAGCTAGGTTGGGGCTCATGGGAAATCTGGCATACAAACTAATTATGTTGTGCTGCCAAACTGCCTGTGATTACTAAATAGGGAGGGGGCAGGGGTGGAGCTTATAAATGTATTAATTTCCTCTTTATTTTATGTAAAAGAAGGTTAAATTAGGGTTCTTTTATAAGAACACCCAATTTTATTGTAAAATAATTGCTTCTGCAAAGATGCCTTCATACTGTGTCTATTCAGTTGGAAATGTAAGCACATAAATCTAGGGTATTCCAAAGTTCAAAGATAACACCAATCATTTGTGAAGAGATGTCAGTTCACTAATCTAAGACAGATGGCACAGATCCTAAAATGTCTAAAATATCTTGCTTCTCTTCTATATGACAGCAAATATCTAATTATTATTTATGTTTCCCCACCTGCCTGTCACACTTTTGGGGAATGATGCTTAAAACAGGTTACCTCACAAATGATCTGCTATATTTGTATTAACACCTCAGCTGGTGGCAGAGACGGCACCTGAAGGTAAGCAAGAGATAGGATACCGGGCCTCCTCAATAACAGAGCAAAACACAATTTAAAATAGAAAACAAAACTAACTACAGTATGTATACCTGAGTATTTTTGTGTTATATTTTATTTAATGTTATTTAGTCTGGTATAATTCAAATATTTGTGTATACTGGGTTGGTATTGGTAATTATTCTGGCATTCAGACCCTTCTTCAACGTGTTTCTTAAGGTTTTTTGAATCAATATTAAATGGACATATCACTGATTCCATGAATGTAAGTTTTAGTAAGTTTTAGAATAATAATATAATAATTTTGGGGAGAATTGTTAAGAAAGCTTTTTTTAAGTTCATTCTAGGAGAGTAAAACTTAGTTTAATAGTTCAAACACAGGTGAAAATAAAGGGGAAGAGGAAGAATTATATTGGGAGAAATCTCAGGCCTCATTTTTTTTAACAATATATTCCATTATATGTGAATATTTTTTATCAGCGATATCCACGCATTATGACTTTATTGTAACACATAATCCATTTCTGTAGTTATATAAGTGTCCCCGGCACAAATGAATCCAGTTTGTCAGGGATACTATGGAAGAATATGCCATTATTCCTCCTTATAACAACCACGTCTGTCTCTGTCATATTTCCAGCATTTCAAAGGTTAAAATAACGGATATAATTTTATAAAGGAAATGGGAAATTGGAAGCACAGTCATGTGTCTAATCGTGAGAGAAGGGATGCAGGAAACATCAGTCATTGACATGGAGCAACATGGTATTAGACACAGAATAGATCACTGCCTGTGTTCTTCAAAGGAGCAGGATGGCTGTGGTTAGGGAACTGAACTTGGAACTAGAAGGCAGCAGGTTCAATCTCCCCAACACTGAGCAAGGTACTTAACCTGAGCTGCGTCAATGAACTTAATAAATAAATGATATGTAAAATGTCACCACTGCATGCTGATGTAGTAATGCTCTAATAACATACAAATGTAGTAATCGTGAACTAAAGCTTTTGGTTCATGTTGAAGTAAATAACATGGTAAATATGTCACAATAAAATATATTTTAATTGTGTAAAATATTGAAAGCATGTATACAGAGCAAGAGGTGTAACATTAGCAGAAACAGGCCAAATAATGTGAACTGTCTGCTTACTGGATGTATGGTCAGAACCCCTAGGGCAAGGAATATAGAGCCTTATGTCTGCCCTCTCTTCAGCACCTCAGCTCTCCAGTTTCTGTCCCAGGCTCTGATAGCAAGAGAAAAAAATCAATAAACCAACAAGACAGTGGGTCTCAATGGATTTCACTCCGGATTAGGTACAGCGAGGAAAAAAGGAGTAGAGAAGGCATTGGCGAGATTGCATTATGACATTATTATCAAAATCCACATTGATTATTGAAGCGTAAAAATAAAGGGTAATCCTACAAGTAGTAATTGAACCTAAATCCAACGGCTCGCTGTTCGTCCAGCAATGATAGCCAATGACATGACATTAAGCAATGAGACTGAGGCCACTGGTTTAAGTGATCTGGCAGGCGGCATGATGCCCTCCCTGTCAGGATCGATCAGTCCTGCTGAAATTAAGAGCAAGTCTGTAAATTGGTCTTAATGTTGTGTTTCATCCTGAATTTCCTCCCCACATTGACCAGAGGTTGGTGTCCTTCATCCCGCTGGCTCCCTTCCCTTCCCCTATGTCATTCTGTGCACAAGGCTGATCTCTGCTCTCGGAGAAGGAACATGCAGGGCCAGGGGCCAGGCAGCACCCATAACCTCTCATGGCTCACATCCCACCTCTGCCAGGGAGCACAAAACAATAGAAAGACACCACCTCTGGGGTCCCAATCAATGTTATCTCTCAGCATAAAAACTATTCCTAATTAGGAATTCCAAGCCATTTTTCTACAACATTCATTTCTAAGTATGCAACCGGTTATGCAATGAGAGATATTAAGCCTGGCTTTTATCACCTCACAGAATTGATGCGTTTATTTCTCTAGAGCTACAGTATTGTGGTGGCCTCTGTCTCCTTTCTGTAAATGGGACAGACTTGAAAGGACCCCAAACCCAGCCTCTCTACCCCTCTCCTCTGCTGGAGTAATCTGCTTACATCATTAGACTAAGTTTGCTGAAACTAATTACCAGATGCTGTGTTCCTTTTTCTCTACTTTTTTTGAAGAGCGTGTTAAAACACCCATCACAATTTTCTCTCACTGGCGCCCTCTTCTTCTGTGGCACCTCAACACAGTAAAGCTATTTGGCAAATAACAACAAATGAACAGATTACCTAATTATTCAGAAGACATATCTTGTGGTGTTAACCTCCCTCCTCTTTTAAACTATACAGTCATATATTTGCTAATAACCTGAAATTAGAAAAAGAAAATGCCTGAAAAAAGTACAAGTGGAATGAACCAAGGAAATTGAGGTCCAACAGTTGCACATGTAAGGATTTTTGAGGGCCCAGTTTAGCTTATCACCTTATTACCCGTTTAGAGATAAAGAAGTATCCTAGTGATTATTATGGCACTGTAGCATGCTGAGCGTGCAAACACACATTTAAGTCCTCCTTTATAATTCTGAGTACTAGGGTGCCACAGTACAGGGAAGAGTTAAACAAATCCTCAAGCCTATCCTGGCCATAAAGATCTATGAAACTTAAAAGACTGGATTTAAAAAGGATGTCTTTGTTATGTGTATTAATGCATTTTTTTTTACTTTACACAGTTGTGACTTTGTAAATTGGAAGACCAATTCATTGTACATGTACATATCTACTAAATGGTTTAAAATACAGAGAGCGAAATAATGTATTGACTCACCTTAAGATACTTTTTTTCTTGCAAATCATAAATACATTTTACCACAACCACAACCATTATAATAATAACAAAAGCATTAACCTAAATAAGCCATTATTCAAAAATATATCATTTAAATCATAATAATAGCAATATCCATTACCAATTTATGTTTCTGCTATTTATTCTGTTTGTCTTATATTTTATTACAGTTGGCAGTACAATCTGCTACATTATTACTTATATCCATTATAACATTGTTACATACAGTATCACCACCGAATCCATTCCACCCTCAGACTGTAGTTGTAGGTAAGAAATGCTTGCCATTCCAAAGAAAGTCACAATGGTTTCCTTTGCCGAGGTAATGATGATGGACTGCAAAACAGCATTCAATTGGACTGCAAAACAACATTCGTTTTATAACAAAAATAAATAATGAACAGAAAACTTCAAATTTTATGTAACTTCTAAAGCAACTTCAAACTACATAACATGAATCTTGTTTGTGCTACTCTGTCCTTATTTTAAAATAAGGTGTCCTCAATACATAAAATAATGAAAACATGGACATATACTTTTAAAAACCACTAGCTTGTATATTTCCCTCTTATCAACAGCCTGGCAGCAATTGTGATTCATAGCAGTCATTTAAGTGATAATGCACTCATTCACTATACTAACAAACACGTACCTCCTGGTTATCTGTGTGGCAGAGTCTGTGTCTATGCTAGCTGCCGAACAGGAGGCAGAACTCAAGATGGTGTTGATTGATAAATTGACAGGTTAATTTTCGGGTGGATAATGAGAGTAAGACCCAGAAAGATGGTAGAGTAAGTCTCTAGATCTTTGCTCTACCTTGCATGCAGTGCCATCTATCTATTGCTGCTAGTACCGCAAGAAAAAGCAGGTATACACTGTCAAGTCCTAATCAATTGTATTGATATCCAGCATCAACTTCTATTCAACATATATTTTTTTTGGTTTCCTAGAATTTCCTCTGCCATTTATTATAATACCCTATTCATTGTGAAAAAAAATTATATTTGAGTCTGTGATTTTGCAATGAACTGTAAAACTAATCAGCAATATGCCATAAAATGTTTATTGTTTTAATTTAACATTTATTTACATGTGCTAAGATTTTGCAAATAATACAGTAAACCATGTCAACAGTAAAATGTGAAACATCTTTAGGCACATGCAGAGAACAGTCCATATGTAAAGTTTTGTATTTCAAAACCTCCATTCAGATTACCTGAATACCTTCTCCTTACAATAATATTGTGTTATATTACTACTTACATCTCACTAGCATCATTTCTCATCTTTCTTTTGATTTTAATAGATGCAGAATTGACAGTGAACTAATGAAAGATTGCAGGACAGATTTCCATTGATCGATTTGACAACATTATCTACAATAGTGCAGGATTTGATTGAGGATAGTAATATCAGTTTTTACTAGACTTAATTAGCGCAATCTTAACAATGAGTGTTTTTACAAAGTAGGCAGAATTTGTGCATATAGCTTAATTAGGGGGCACATTCTTGGTATGGAAGAAAGGGTTTTGCTAGGGGTTAGAAAGGTTTATAAATCTGACACACATGTTTCTACTGCTTGTCACTGCAATGTGCAGAGTCTGCAAGCCACTCTAATTAACTCTCAGGTAACATTACTCTGTAGTCCTCCATATATGAATCAGCATTCAACACCATGCTTATATACTTTTTACAGTGCTGAATCTAATGTCTTTTATTTCTAAATATCTTTACTAATAATGCAATTCTGGTGAATCTATATACTGTGCAATAGTATTTAAATGATCGCGGCTTGGTCTGAGTTTGTTTTCTTGTCTTTACTTAATAATGGCAAAATAACTTTTATTTAAAATGTAGGCAATAAATCATTGTTTCACTATTTCATTCTAAATAAAGACATATCTTGTCAGACATATTTTGCAATACAATACCGGGACTATGAATATAGTCCAAAGAAAATTTGAAGTCAATCTTAATTGTCGCTAGTGTTATTGGCTGTGACAATGTTTATTTTATAAATGTAAAGAAATTTCACAAAGTATTTTTCTGGAGCTAGTTTTTGTACAGCTTAAATAGATCCGGATCCCTTTGGGTTTGTCTGAATTGAATTTTCTGGCTTGTGGTTCCTGTTGCCCATCTCCCAATAGTGAATTAGTTGGCAAGGACGACACAGTTCAAAACAAAAATTTCTGAACTTGCTGGCTTTCTATCTATGCTATCAAAAAACAAAAATCATATCTCATAATTATTTTCTTTATACCACACTGCCATATTATTTGTACACTAACACACCCAACATACATAATTTTTAAATATACATCAGACATTTATGCTCATTTATTTACTATAAAAAGGCTTTCCATAATTTGGTTCTTTGTTTGATTGTATATTGCTACAAACCATAATCTGATACCCAAAGGGGAAATACAGGCATCTAAGCAATTTGGCATGATAACAAAGCACATCTACCTGCTTAGCTTATGTATTCACAGACGGACACAAGCCCTGTCTTGTAGGAGCAGTGTGTGTTTACATGACAATGGACATCTCACTAGGTTCACAACGCATTCAAACTATTTTTCCACAAAACTCAAAAAATCATTGATTTATTTTTGTTACAAACATGTAGTCAAAAAGGTGGAATTTATATTATTTCCCTCAAGAAATGTGGACCCCGCAATAGTACTCAACAATTTATATGAATCACTGGCAAAGTTAAAAGCCTACCTTTCAATCTGTGACAGACTGGGATCGGGCTGACGTGGGAGAAATCATTAACCCAATGACTGACAGCTACAACACTGTGCTACACATGCTCAGTGTCAATGCTTTGATGTCAAGACACCTCCAAGAAGCTGATGACCCACTTCATCCTAATGAAGCCGTGAGGATGAAGTGGTCAAGTTCCTGTTACAAGCTCGAAAATAATAGCTTGCTAAACTGATTATTCATCAGCACATACTAATGAAATTTGTGGAAAACATTTCTGTAAAATTCAGGTGCAAAAACAGGATTGTATAAAGAGTTAAGAAACAATATTGTGCAGTGAATTTTATGGCAACATCCTTTTAATTTTAGTTTCTGAGTACTTTCTCTGTTACATTTTCTTTGCCAACAATGAATATTGCATCTCGTAATACTATCCCTGAATATATAAATAGATATAGATTTTGGCAAATATATCTCATATATTAGTCTATCTTGTTATTTACAATATTTATAAGATCTAACTGAACTATAAATGACTACTGTGAAAAGAGAGACTGAATGAATGGTTGGAGGTGCCACCATATTGACGGTAATGCTCTTGTTCACCAAGAACAGCATGGTAACACCCAGGGGTGCCTCACCCCTCCCATTCACTCCAGCAGTACACTGAGGTCTGACAAACAGACAGCAGAACGAGGGCTATTGATGATGCTGTGGTAAAGGAAGGGTGCAGAGGACACATCTTTGGGAATTCATCCTATTCTCGCCTTCAAAGCAGCCAACAGCTTGATCCCGTGTCACTCTGAGGGCAAGGCTTGACTCTCCGTTGATTCGCCTTTGAAATCTAAACGGTTAATTGTGACAGATAAAAAGGGTTCACCCGTACGATGGGGTTGTAGAATATGGGCAACGGGAGAGGCCTTTTTAGAGAGTCAGGCTGTAAAATGAAGTACATATAAAGTGAAAGAAAAAAATCAAGAGGGAATAATGAAATTAGGGATGGAGCGAGAGAATGAGAAAACTTGAAGCGCTGACCCCTGTAGTCCGTGGTGAAAAGCAAGAGATTAGAAAGTGTTTCATGCTAATTTCCATGGAGATTTCTGTAATTTCAAAAAAATTACTTCTTCCCGCTTTGATTTGTTCGTCCTGCCTGGCCCCCCACTAGTGTCGTCAGGGTGGTCCGCCCCATCATGCCACCGCTCTCATGGGCCCCGAGATGGCCCCTTGCTGCGCCCAGGCGTCGTGAGATTACTGAAGCGGCGCTGATGTCTCTATCAGCTCGCGCCACCACCATGCCCTCTCCCAGCACCCCCCAGCCAAGCCCCCACCTCACCCACCACCCACCCTCATCACAAACTCTCACAGATCTGTCAGATGATGGCTTCATTGGTTCACACTGCTCCGTGCAAACTCCCACCCGTCTCTTTGCACTCCCCCATCCCATCATTTATTCCCTCCCAGATACTTCCCCCCTCCACAGCACAAGAAGAATATCCTCCCCCCTTTTCATTGCCGAATGTTTCACCTTTCGCTATCCCTTTGCCTCCACTCTCTCTCTCTCTCTCTCTCTCTCTCTCTCTCTCTCTGCCTCAGCCTGGTTTGTGCTTCTGCCTGCCACATCAAAGGAGAACCAGGGGTCATGGAGCCACAGGCATGGAATATAAATGCAGCCAACTGCGTGGCAGTATGGGAAATCAATCCTCTAAAGATAGTTCCATCCACTTCATGAACCCATCATCATCCTCCTCTATCACATATGGAATCATATATGACTAATTTGTGATATCATACATTAAATTGGTAATTGTACATTGTACATCTGAGTATGTATTATTAAAAATATATATTTGTAGTCCATCCATTTAGGTCAGAAGCTGCCCTGTTTAAAAAAAATGTAGTACAATTGTTTGTATTAATCTGCATAGCTGGTGAAAGTATGTTTACTAGACGATTACCGGAAGAAATGCACACATGGACTTTTAAAGCAGATGCTGTGCGTCCTATTCTGAAAACCATTCTAGCAAAACGTTCTTCTTAAAGTTACGGAAAGATAGAATTGTGTAAAAAGATATATATATATATATATATATATATATATATATATATATATATATATATATATATATGAATAGATGTAGTATTGTAAATACTCTTGGCATTGAGAAAAGCACATAATAAGCAAGAACTCATCCAACACTTAAATCTCACATGTGGGTGGGGGCTTGTCTTCATGTTGATTCTAAAATCTTCAAAAAAATGTCAGACAGTTTATTGAGCAAAACACTGCAGTAGAAATATGTAAACAGCCTTTGTTGGAAGTTCTCTACAGCAGACTGCTGCCAACAGAGAATTGTCATGCTTCCCGCTGCATGACACTATCATGCTCCACTTTGATTTAAACTACCTGTGAAATACGCCTGTATCTTTTACAGGATAGATTGTCTCCTTGGAAATATATAACATCCTAGATAGTGTTTACTTTTGGAGAAATAACTTTGCTGAATTCCATTTTGTGCTGAAGACACCAAAGCTTGGTGGAAGTAACTCTTGCGATTGGTGAATCGATGAGATGTATGAATGATAGAGTCCACAAAAAATATGCTTTTCACCAGTTCCCAAGGGTTCTTGTTCCGGACAGACTATGATGGCCCCACGTGGCTCCAGTTGCTTAGTGTTATTTCCATTTGGCTCCAGTTGCTCAGCGTTACACATCAGATGAACGTGCTGACAGAAGATATCAATGTCTCCATTAATGCCAAGCCTAAAACACAGACAGTGCTTGAATGACACATGGGTTTGTGGAGAGTGACGGGGGGTTGTAAATGTTAACTATAACTGGCTGGATCTCCCAGACTGGTGGCCACATAGCCGGGTAACACCTGGAAGCACAAGGTCTATATGACAAATGCTTAGAGAACATGGGCAGACGATGTCCTTCAACCATATACAGTAGTTATCATTTAAAAAATGTAATAGAAATCCTAAAAATATATCTCTGACATTAAGTTTGGATGATTGGCATTTTTGGTAAATAACTAAATGGGTATTCTTTTATTGTAAAAAGGATATTGAGACTACAGTGAATTTGGCAAAAATTTGCAAAAATGTTTTAGAAGCATGTTTAATGACCATGACAGTTATAAAAGAAGCATTACATCTGTGCCCATTTATCCGGTTGTGCCACCCTTGCCCTCCAAAGATGATCCTTCCAGTGGTGTGCTACCCAAAGATCCTGAAAAACCACAATATGAAAGCTGTGTATTCAGCACAAATGTAATGCACTTAAAGAATGCCACAAGTTGGCACACTCAGCAGCACATTGAGCAGGATATGGGTTTTTCCACACTTTGATAAAGTGGAAAGAGGAGTTTTTCAAGTCCAAAATGGTGCCACAGTGTCTAGAGATGAGATGCTTTTGTAAAGTGCAGTAGAGCATTTTTTTCATTAAATCTCAGTTGAACTCATGACCCATTTACCTTGGAAAAATGCAAACCCCACGAACAAGAAGAGTGTCCAAGGCAACATCAACTGTTCAAAGTGGCACGGCATGTTTCAGTATTATGCCAAATGGAAATGGCAAAGCGCCCCATAACACTCAAAACATAAAAAATGTGGTTATTGTAGAAATGGTGATGTAAGGCCAAATCTATTGTTGATTTCCAGTAGTAATATATGACAAAAATGGACTAAAGTCTTACCTTTCACTTAACCATGTTCAGGTAAGTGAAATATTTAGAAAATATTCACCATATTACAAGTTGACTTAAACGAAAAGAAGGCAGAATGCTCTCGCAGCTAAACTAATTGTGGGAATGTTTTCATTCTCTCAAACGTGCCTTGAGCTTAATAAGACTAGCTGTGTTTTGTACACCCTGGTCTTTTCTGTTCTAGGCTGGAGGGCTGGACAGAGTAGTGTACTCTTCCCCCTAATGCCCCGTTCATTGATCTTTCCCGTAAGTATGGCTCCCTACAGAAATCCACACAATCTGGGCAGAGGAGTGCTCCCAGGCAACCACCCTCCCCCCACCCCACTTCAAAGGTGAATATTTACTCTTAGAAATTTAGAGAAAGTGCAGCTGTGGATGCATCCTGCAACCTCAATCAATGATTGGGCTGGTCCTCATGACCCCCCCTGCTGGCTAATAAAGTGCTTCTTATACTTGGTGGTTTCCCTGCAAGCCTTTTCGAGTTGGCTCAAACTAGCACTTACAGTATGTTAACAGTATGTTTGTTCCCACTGGTTCTTCTCGTAAATAGATTTTAGTAATGCTTATCGGTTGGTGGGACAAATGACTCTTTGAATGAATGATATTGTATCTAACACATCTTGTGGGAAGTCATACAATAACAAAAACATACAGCAATTATGTTGTCTTGCCAAGGACTCTGTCTAATTCAGATAAAGATTTTACAAAAGGAAGTACAAGAATTTGAAAAGTTTATGAAACTGGTTATCGTGAGTTTCCTTATTATGGTCTCACAATAAAACTCAGTAGAAAATTGCACTGCCTTTAATTTGTTGATTCTAGACATGTTCTTCATCTACTTCAACAAAATAGTTGAATGCTGGGATGCAAATTATCACAATAGTCTTTTGCATTCTTCTAAACCATTCATGCATTAAGATAGCAGCAAGGATAGGACTTCCACTGCAGCAAAAATAAGAATATTTCGTATTTACATGTGATTCTAATTGCTGATGATTGAAGCTACTCCATGCTGCTTTACATTGCTACAATTAGAAAAATATACTGTATATCAGCTGTTATTTGTTGATCATTTCACTTAAATCGTAGTCTCCAAAGGGATCTTTCAGGACAATTCAACATCTTTTTGACAGCTGCTGTGTATTTAGAACAAAAATGTGTGCAATTGTCTAGAGAAAAAAATTCCTTATAATTATCCCAGGTTTAGGTTTTCATTAAACTAAGGCAGGAATTCTTTTAACTTGGGCGTTGCTTCTTTCATGCATATTTTAATATTTTCAACTGAGTCCTCGATAAGGACATGAATACTTATAACATGGGTAACCAAACAACTTCCAAAAAGAGACAGACATTACATTACTGTCCTGCATTACAACATTAAAAGAACACCCTGTCAGCAAATCAATTTAAAATAATGAATTATGCTTGTAACAAGGTCATTAAGAAATATTCCACAACAACACAAAGACATTTGCCAGTGTAGTGTAATGAGACATGTTTGCTGAGGAAGAGTGGAAGTGTATTTGATGAAGAGGAGGGTCTGGCCACACCAAGTCTCAAACAGACCCTTGGTGATGATTATCAGATGTCCTGCATAACATTTGCTTCATAAAAGATCTGGAACACCATGTGTGGGCCAAAAGACCCCACCCTCCTAAGCTCACCTGGAGAGGTGTGAAACTCTGAGTAAACTGGAATGTAACAAAATGAATGATAATGTGGACATTTATCTGTAGTGTTTGGACTTCCTTGTTCCTCATAAAGGGATGAATAGTCTGATATGCTGTATTGTTGCGGACTGACAAAAACAGTCGGCCACACCAAGATTAACAGTCGGCCAATCCATTTGGTAATCTTGCGTTTGTCAAATGGGGACAGTTCCTCTCCTTTGTGTTCATTGTATTCACCAAGGTAAAGCAATGCTAATGAGTTTTTGGGAGAGTGTGTAGGTATGTCTGCTGTTAGGATAAATAGCCATATCTCGTGTCGTGTTGTAGTACTATTTGGGAGGTTGTTTTTGTTTAAGACCAACTGACACGTTGTGTCATTAAATGAGTTAGGAGCCTATGGTTAACGAATGATCCTAGCGCATATTCATGCTATACTGTGTTTTAGACACTTTGTGAAGACGTTGAATTTTGCTGGTATGTAACTATGTTTGGTATTGTAATTTTACTATTTCATTGGAATAAAGTGTATTACATTGAAATATAGATTACAATGGCATTCTTCATTCATCATAACTTACTTCGGTGGAGTAATTGGGAACCTAATTTCATACTCGTGTCCATAGAGCAGCTGATAATTTCTGGTCTAAGTGACCAGACTTGTCATGCCTGAGTTCTGGGTTTCTAAACAGTCTGTGTAGGAACATGTGCAATTTAAATGCTAGGCTCATGACAAAAGGATTAGCTACCTATACTAAGTACTACCTACATATTATGGTCACTAATGATCATGAATATTTTCAAACAATATGGAGTCAGATTATATATACAAAGAGTTATATTCCCTTGTACTCATTTTCCTAGCAGTCAGAAACATCTCAGAAGTAAGCTTTCAATCACCTCTACTACACTAGATTGGGTAAAATCAAATACAGCAATCTAACCAATACAACCAAATGTATTTTGCAAGTATTGTATTATCACTATCATGTTATATGTATGCTTGTCAGTCATAAAGACTGAGAGTTTTTGTGTGGATAATAATGAATATGACAGGAGAAAAGTTCTGGTAAAATAGATAATAAAAACTTAAACCTGGCATGGAAGTGTATTGTTCGATGTGATACTAACACATCAGAATTGTCTTCCAAGAGATGTCGAGTGTTTCTAAGTAGTTCAGTCTTAGCCACTAGTCATGATTTGGAAGATTTTATATAATACTTTCAATTATAAAATATCCTATTCAACTTGTTGTCAGCGAACTATGAATGGGGTTGTAGATTGCATTTAGGCCTGCACAAAACAAATATGACAAAAGTTTGTATTTCACAGGTTGAGGTATTGGCCAGTGTGACCTAAATAAAAAAACACCCTCAAACAAATACTTAGAAATCTCTTTCAAGGTAATACTCATCAAGAAAAAGAGCTATCTTTTGGCAGCCACCCTTAAACTAGGCCAGCTTTTTCTCTTTGACAGTACTCTGTATGGCTGCCACAAGTGTAACCCAACAGCAGACTTTCCTTCAGATCATTAATCCTGACTGCCTTCTTAGACTTCTCTTCGCTCTTAAAAAGCCTCTGCTTTGCTAACACGTTGACAGTCATTTGTTTATAGGTATAAGTTTTCAGTGAGCAGGATGAGAGGGCGGGATGCGGTAATCATCTTTATATAGGGCCACTTGGCAGCACGCCCATCAGCATGCGGGCAGGTACTTGCCATTGAGTGGTTGTCAGGCAGAAAGGGTGTGAGATGAGGGCTCAGCTTGCACAGGTCACGGTCATTTCGCACCAAAAGCTACTGAAGCTAAAACCTTAAGTGGTATTTGAGCTACCTGCACTGTCAGTCCTGAAACTCACAACACTAACAAGAAGACCACCACTAGAGAGCCAAACTTCATTATTCTTCGTAATGAATTTCAGTAACACAACAACTGCCTGAGTCTTGCTGTCAAGATCAACACTGAGACATGCAACTGATATTACATTTGATGGTAAAAATATTGTTTAAATGATAATGAACCCTGTCCATGAATTTTGACATCCTTGACTATGTTCTCTTCACTGCAATTCTGTGTCTACCAAAACCGGCAGGACCAAGCATTTTATAGTCTAAAGTTACTTTGGAGAACAAGCTAAGCCCATTACTTTCCAATATAAGGGATTCAATATGAAACTAGATAATGATTTTGGGGATTTTAAGAAAACTGTATCAGAAAAATTGTCCATTGGAATAATTGTTGTTAACATAATTCATTTAAATTGACACATGCATTATGTTTTGTCTCTTACCAGTTTCAAACTCCATGAAGTTTAATCTGTGTGTCATATGAAGCATTAACACTTACCAGTGGCGGCATTAAGCCTGGGCGTCTGGGGCTATTGCCCCGAATCTTTTCTGAATAGCTCCGGAACACAAATGTACCAACAAATAATTGTAATAAAAAAAATAGCTAATAATTCCAATGGGGGGGCTGAGCCCCAAATGTATAGTGATCCTAGCAACGCCTCTGAGGCTTACTCTGTAGTCAGTCGTTTTTCAATAAAATAAAACAACTTAGGAAACACATAAAGAAACATAACATGCTGCACTCGCATATCAAAGTTCTGGAGTGGGATCTCATAGTAGTAACCTTCTGACATATCGCCCACAAATGGTGGGCATTTTAAATACATTTGCATTGTCTGTCATGTTTACATGTTTATGGAATGTAACCTAGCCCGTTCACACTGACAGCCTTCATTGCTGATTAATTACTAATTATGAAACAGAGGACTGACGGACAGACCCACTGATTGCCCACTTAGGAACATTTTAGGATAGAATGCCACTGACATGGCATAAAACACACATATATCTGCTTCCATCTTCTTTTGTGTGTATGAGGGAGGGGGGTTGACAGCTGCTGCAGGGGAGGTTTCCATTGAAAGTCCCAAGCCATGTTGGGAAGCTCTAGTAGTAGTTTATGGGCAATGAGTAAGCTGTTATACTGCACAATTGGAACCACTCTGTCCTCGTTCTCTCTGTTGCAGCAGTGACGGATGTGCTGTTGAATAGGTATTGGATTTGGTTAAACACGGAGTGATGAAAGATTTACAGCCACTGGTCAGTGGGGTTTGCCGAGGTCCTGCAATGCTCCACTGGTTTGTTTTGTGCTGCACTCTGTGTAATGTTAATGCCCAGAAAAAGCACTGAGGAGGTAATAAGCTCAGAAAACCCCAGGCAAAAGCTGACATTGAAATGAAAGAAGGCCATTTATTAGAATGACATTTTGACTTTTGTTTTGATTCAATGTGATAAATTCACATTGGTCTGCCAGTAGATTGTTAAACTAAATGGGACCATCTATAAAGAAGACGCTCCTAAACCATTTTTGATTCATTTGTTTATAGGGATGTTCATGGAAAAGCAAAACTGAAAATGTAACTTGGACACATCATTCCATTTTATTTTCTAGGATCTGTACTTGTGAATCATAGCAACTACGATTATTTGAGAAAGAGTTCAGAGCCAGGTGGGAAAAGATTCAAGAAGTCAGCATAATATTTTCGAAGTTTTGTTATCAATAACACAGCAATATGTCAAATATAAGGTTATATCTCTGGGAAATTCTCTGAAGGCTGTGCACAACGATAGTTGACTGTGTCTTCTTTTTCTTGACTATTATTCTGTATTAATGCAAGTTCCTGCTTGGTTCAACAACCTAAGCCCTTTAAGTTCACACTGGGTTATTTGGCAACAAAACTAATTAGCAATCAAAATCTCAAGATGTACCAACAGGTTATCTCCCTAAACAAAACTACATATGAAGACGAATTCTTACTAGCGTGGATGTGAATTGGATCCTGCTCGATATGTTACAGGCTCTCGTGACCTGAACCCAGGATCTTTTGAGGGAAGCCCTCAAGTTCACAGCAACAATGCACTCAATCACTCAGGGAGATGCAGACTCTCTCTGTTGGCCAATTACTGTTTTTAAAAGCCTGGGGCACCCTGGAAACTTTGACTCTTGGAAATAAAGTCCAATCTTAAAAAGAAACATAGCTGCTATTAAAATCTTCATAATTCTGTAAATCGCAAGTGATTCGTTTTGCCCCATGGCTTGTTCAGATACATCCTTGCTGCTATTGCAGAGGTTAAGAGGTTACTGCAATTGAGGAAAGCAAGCTTATTTTTACTGGGCCTGGAAGAAATGGCAAGTTTTTATTTTTTTCTCGTTTTGGGGCACTCTGAACAGCCAAAGATCTCCTCTGTGTCATAATTGCCTGAAGTGAATGAGCAAAGGCCCTGGACTACTGATGTTAGTGTGGATCTTTCATGAGGGGGTTGGAGTCAGAACTTCTTTAAAAGATCAGTCTCTCTGGAGGATATTACTGTGTTATTTATGTAATAAAAGCATTTTCAAATGGAATAAAAAAGAAACAGTTGTTTCTATTGTTTCTACTGTTATGTTTATTTTACTTGAGATGTTCAAAATTTACTATTTTTGTCTTTCAAATTAAAGTTAATTTCTGTGAATTACAGTTATGAATATTGTATTTATGAATATGCAAACTGGTAATATATATACATTTTAAAATGTATATCCTGACAGCCTGCATACGTATTTAAACAAAGTGGAAGATATATGGCAACAAGGATCATGGCTGCAATTATAAACATCACTCCAATTAAACATAGCCATGTTAACTTTTGGAGAGCACGCCCTCAGCCCTCGACAACACATAATAAAATAAAAACAAAAAAATAGTGTGCGTCTGTGTGTGTGGAGGTGGGGTCTAATGAATAAAACACTAACATTAGTGTATGAACATTATCAGCAGATGGATTCTCAAAAAGCTGATCCTGCCTTTGATGCTTCAGGTTAAGAATGGCACTCTTACTCCAGCTGTCCTCCCCTCCAATACCCTTCCTATTGAGAGCTGATAGGTCCTCTGGTAGGAGACATGGGCCCTGACTGAGGACGCTTTGATACTCTAGCCCCTAATCATCAGTGTCCCTAGTGCCCAGCTGATGGACCGCATGGGTTGGTGGGAGGAAATCCCAACCATAAATCAGACTACAGGGATGACAGCATACAAAATAGGTGGATTGTCCTTGGGTTCCCAGGGCAGAGAGCCACCCATGTGTCCCCAAGTCACACCATCCTTTTTAATTTTTTAGGCAAACGGATGCCCTAACAGCTATTCTACACTCCCCCATCTGCTTTCTGCTACTCTTCCAGCCTAGGCCCAGCTATGAACTGCTTCCAGAGTCTGTTACCAGTGTAATTGAAAGTGCTTTGTCATTGCTTTCAGCCAAACACTGATGGATGTGAAGTCGAATGAGGTTTTGGTTTTAGTTATACGGGGAGGTCTGGCTGAGATTTATCACTGGTAGCTTCAGAGGCTACAATAGGCCATTTAAACTGAAACCCCATCGGCCCCTCAGTGATCTGTTAATTATTACTTATTAAACTAGCACACCTTAAATCAGTCTAGTTTAACTTGGACCTGAATTTTACTGTAGGCAATGTGAAGCTTTTCATGGGGAAACTTTAGGGATCACAGAATATAGAATGGACAAGTAACTTGAATTGCAGCAACAGTGTATATACGTTTTCTCAATTTGGAAGTTGATGAGAAATGACAAGAAGTAAAAGAATATCGATAAATATCCATTATAAAATAAACTTGTACTGCAGGGATTCAGTTTGGGTAAAACAGTGTACAAATATAATTTTTTTATATTTATATTTGTCGTAGCACTAAAGGGGGCAAATTTATTCACAGCTATGTATATATAGACATTCTGGTCACTGGAAATGGCTTAACACATTATCACATTTCATAAAGAGTTCTAAAACAATGTCCACAACACAGTGCATCATAAAAATAATAACATATACTTTCTTCCTCCAACTACCATAAAGCAAGCAGATTTTACAAATATTTATGCACATGCACCCAGCTATACATATTGGGCTCCCCCCCAGATCGGGTTCAAGTACAAGCTTTGGCTTGGCCACTTAAGGAAATTTAAAGACGTAGCCTGTAGCCACTTAGCCCGTAGCGTTGTCTTGGCTATGTGCTTCAGGTGGTTGTAGTGATAACATTTTTATCATTGTTCTAGTCTGAGGTCCTGAGGTGCTGAACAGTCACCACGTTCCTGTTTTTGAGAAGCATCCCAATAGCATGGTGCTCCCACCACAAATATTCAATGTGCCAGACACAGAGTTTGTCATTCAGGCCAAAAATTTGATTTTGGTTTCATCAGACCCGAGAATCTTTTTCCTCGTACTATCAGACTCCTTCAGATGGCATGAAATTAGCTTTTTTATTTTTGAGAACTTACAATGTTGCTTTGGGCTAATCGTTGGGGTCCTGTTGAAAGGTACATTTCCTCCCAAGCAAATGGAATGATACTTCTAATTTTGTCCAAAATGCTTAATCGCTCATTAACCACAAAACCTTTTTCAACATTGTAGCTGAATGTCTCTCATGCTTTCTCTTTCAGATAGAATTTTGTTAAGTAACAGCTTCTTCTTTGCAACAATCTCATAAAAAACAACATTGTGCAGAGCTATTGGTATACTTGATTGTATATACCCAATTAGTCCACTACCTGCGAAGTGATCTCCTTCAAAGAGATTGTTAGCTTATCTTTTGGTTCTCTCACAAGTCTCCTTTTTTGAGCATTTTTTCTCCTTTTGTTTTGATGGACAGACTTTACTTGGCAGTGCCTGGGTGATGTGATGCACTTACACTTCCTGATTATTGATCCAACTTTTATTAATGGAACATTTTAATATTTGGATATAATGTTGTGCATTTTTCTAATTTCATACATACATGCATACATACACATACCTGGCGAATACTGGCTTTATCTTAAGGCATAAACAAGAAAAGTATAGAAAAGCTACATAAATATCTACGTATACCATACGTAGTCCGGCAGAAGAAACAAAAACAATCCATCCTATATTATGTTGTGGGTCTAGAGACAGAGAGTTAGACATGCCTATTAAGTGATTGAAAAGTAGAGAGTCAAGTGTTATCTGTTAAGGTAACTTAAGGGGAGTTTTCTTTTTTAGATCAAGCACATCACACTGAGTGACCGAGAGGCGCATGCTGGCAGTTGAAATGTAGCTTAATCTGAGACACATTTTATTGCCTGTTTATCTGAGAAGTAACAGATCTTCACAAATTAAACTGTTAAGCCTAGAAATGTCATGTAATTTTCAATCCACCCACAACCCGTTCTTAATCCCAAAATATTTGATGAGCCTAAACCCGCTTGGCCTGTGGATGTAACTGTACGGCCAGCAGGATTTACAGTGGGGCAAAAAAGTATTTAGTTAGCCACCAACTGTGCAAGTTCTCCCAAAAAGATGAAAGAGGCCTGTCATTTTTATCCGGTGCATAACTAACACACACATAATATATAAAAGAATAGTTCTGCAAAAAATTGTATCTCCATCTCTACTGTGGACCTATTATAAACATGTTATTGTTGATGCCGTCAATTACCACATTGTTACAGTAGGCCATCATTTTAATTAAACATCATTGCCTCTCAAATTAAAAGTAGGATAAATGAAAATTGAGAAATCTTAAACCTGTTTATGGACAAATAAGTTGGAGATGTTTCCTAGGTATCAACATTAAGAATTCCACAGTGGCTTTAACACACATTTTAACCTTGTAGTCATTCCTAAAATGTGGAATACCTCCCCCTTTACTGCACTGAACATTCCATCTTGCTATAGAAAGTGTTCTCCTTAGGCCTTGCCATGGACACTTGTTTGTGATTTAAGAGTAATCTTAATGAAAGAACTCAGGCTGTAAATGTAAAGACTCGGGTCAAAATGTAATTCCTTTAGTTGACACAGGAGTTCTCCTGGATACAACATTCTGTTCAGTCTTTAAATAAATGATATCAGTAATTCTGTGAGAATTTTTTATTAGAATTTCAGATTTTTAATTCCTATAAACAGCTGGTTAAAAATGCTTAGAAATGGTTGAACCCCACAAAATCGAGACTAATACAGATTTATCTACACAGCTTTACGTTTGTGTGCTTGATACATTTTTTGGGCTACATTCATTGACATGTAATCATGAGAAACAAAACAGTTATAATCATAATTGAAAATAATCCTAACATCAAACATCGTTAAATGTTATGAAAGAAATGCTTGTCTCCAACCCTATCAATATAAGTTATTCTAAAGGGTTTCAAGCCAGCAGGCTATTAGACTTGAATAGTCATCAAACATGAATTGGAAAACATTCCAACACAGTTTGAGACATTTCCTGGTATGTCTACAGCATCTGTATCTTTGTACATGTGTATTTCAAATGCAATAGATTTACAAATAAGTATTAGCTGTATTTTTATCAGTATCGTTTTGTTCTCATTATGTCTTCCACACTGCTTTAATTACAACATTTTTTGATCGACGGAAAAACCTATGAAACCTCTCGATTCAAACTGTGATTCGACATCCAAATATGAAGAGTAGGAGGTGAGCATGTTCTCATTGTCTCCCCCTTATTAGAGCACGCCCCCAGCTGCCTGGGCTGTGGGGACGAGGATCCTGGCTCACATCCAGCCCTGCTGATCTGGGATTCTCTGTGATTTGAATAGTATGGTGGTTTGCTGGGCTCCTGTCCTAGAGCCATGTTGGAATACTAGAGCGGCGGAGGTGCAGAGGAGGGAAGTGACCTCACTGTATGATGTTTGAGAGGGAATGGGCCAGGGGTTACACAGTGAGGTTGGCAACATTATAAATAAAGCAGTTCATGGTTTCCTCACTGAGATAGAGAGATGGGTAAAGGTGAATGCCAGTGCTCACAGCACTATTGTATACTGTGCCCTTTCTTGTAACGCTGGCTCAAGACAGCAAGATATCATGGCAGTAAAACAATTTAGAAAGAATTGTGCCAAACTCTAAGATTTAAATCCCCCAAAATATACAATATACTGTCTATCATTATATTTCAACATGTTTCACTGGTAGTGTATTTCCTACTCTATTTTGACATTGCAGCATTGCCTATTTATCCACAGTTTGCTGGATTAAAAAAATGCCGTAAAATCTTTTCCAGATACTGTCAGAGAACATCACTAAAATCTTAGTTTCAGACAAATTTTGAGATTGGGGACCCACTGTAATCAAATGTAATCAACAGGTTAAAATAATGAAATACAATCTATACATAAACATGACATAAACACATCCTCTCCCGTTGGCTGCCACCCTTGATGAGGGGCACCTGCCCCTAATCAGACCTCATCAGGGGTAGGATATATTGGCACTTAGTAAAGCCACGCAAGACAGCAGCAGAAAATATAAATAAAATAGTGGTCCATTGCTCCTGGAGTTGTTGTTCAAATTTTGGCCCCTTTTTGTTAATAAATGCCCTCCAGGGTCAAGAACACTGGAATTGTGTCTGTTCCCATTGTCTCTTGTTACAATACATATAGATGGTACCCCTAAAATGTGTGCTTAAATCGTTGCACTATTGTAGTGTAAACCTACTGCACAATAAAGTGAACTCATTAAATTAGATTTTTTTTTTAGCGACCCTGGACCTCGGCTATTGGCTTCTGTTTGAATCATAACTCGAGATTATATTGGATATGGGAGAACCTAGTGGAATGTGTCATTTGTACTTAATTGTGCCCATGACTGACCTGTTTTTGTCTCTCTCTTCAGTGAACAAAATACAAGACCCTGCCTTCCAGTCACTACACCCATATTAACCAACACCTTGTAGGACACACAAAGACAGATACACTTGAGCAGGAAGCAAGCATCCATGGTAAACAGAGCTCATCTGGATTGAAAAGAAAGAAGTGTCACTCAAGCAAACTTGTTTGCAGACTGCTGTCCCTGTCTTGGTTGTTCCAGTGGAACCAACAACAGACCAGTAGGATTATCTAGCAATTGTTTTTGCCCTGTCATTTATCAACCAAGTGTTATTATTCACTTGCTCATTGTATTTGTATCCCACACAGATTAAATTGCATTTAAGGCTTCTTATTCACTTGGTAAAAATCTTTTTCCTACATAAATGATTTCATATTTTTAAGTGTGGATGAATCCCTCAAGAAAAAAATCAATAGATCGACTGTTGCCTATGGGAAAATTAGCAGAGTAAATAATTATTAACTTGCAGATGGTTGGGTATATTGCATCACTGCATCTCCCAGCTAACAATTGATTAACTTGTAAATTCCCATCACCCAGCTGTTGTTCAGGCTGTTTACCATAAATAAGAGAGGGGGAGCAGAGAAAGAATCCAGATGCTTTGAGTGTAGAGGAAAGGCAATCTGTCATTGTTCTGAACTAACACTGATGGATGCTGCTTTGAAAGGGTATTGGTTTTAGTTAAACATGACAGAGTGAGGGATGACACGTCATTGGTCACAAAGGTTTAGAGGTCCGACAAGGCCTCAGCAGTAGTTTTTTTTTTCAATTGTGCATGTACCAGCTGCTAATTAGGGGAATAAAGGGTTGTATGGATATTTTCTATTGTTTTTCCTGGTTCAATTTGGCTAAATGGACTTAACCTCCCACACCTCTTTCCAAGTGATGTTAATAGTCAACTTGAGATGGATTCTGCAGAGCAGATCACCAGTACCCAAGGTTAGAGCTTTCCACTGTATACATGCCTACGGTTGTCCATTGAAAAAAGCAGTTCACCTTCTCAGTTTATAACTAACTGTTTTACATATAATTACACAAAAACTACAATGACCATGGATACGAACGCCACACATAATGCGTTTCAAGACTTAATATAAAAGATCTCAGACATTTTGTCCCTCCAATTTTGTTAATGAGCATTTCTCCTATACTAAAATAATCCATAATTGAAAACATATTTTCAATTGTTTCCTGTATGCAATTATGTAATATGTGTTCAGTGTAGATCATTAAACATACACACATGCAAATTTGGTTCAGTCACCTACCTTAAATAAAATGCTGTGACATCCTAATCTTGAGCCATGTTGTAAATTTTTCTCTACACAAAACAGCCTCTCCTATCACTAGCCTAACATACATTAAATTTGATTTGTGAAATTATGAACAAACTACATCAAGTTATTACGAAATGTTTGTTTTCTTTAAGATGGGTGTCACCAGCCTGTTTAAATTCTACACATTGTAAAGTCATGAATACAAGTTGGATCCTCTAACACAGGGCATCCTAGGGGTGGAGGCAGCAAAATGGATGGGTCTATGTTGTAAAACATAAGGCTTTTATTTAAAATTTTTTAAATAAACTTCACTATAGACACTCAGACCCATAAAGTACTGTGCAAACATCTAAAGGCTTGGCCAAATGTACATGCATGGTTGGAGGACTGACAGTATTTCGTACCTGCCTCAGTCAAGTCCCAAGATTGCATTGGTTGTGGTTATTCGAATTTGGAAGAAATATAATTTTGCCCAAACATACAGGCGTTTTTTTCTAACATACATACAGGCGTTTTACTCTAAAATGTATTAAAAAAATCCATTGCAAAAAATAACCAAATAACACAAACTCACTAAGACAAACAAGACAGACTCCCTAGACAAAACACTGGACAAAACAATAAAACACTTTAAAGGAGACATGAATGTCAATATACAGACATTGCTTTATCAGCCCTAAGCATGGATTGATTTAAGAGGAAAAGATAGAGACACATGATACATAGAAAGCACAGAATATGACTGCTTCTTTTTCTTTTCCCTTTAAAAGTAAGCCCACACAGCTTGAATTTTTTGAGCTGGTAGTTCTAAGTATATTACTGTGGGTGTTCCATTTGCAGAATTACCCTCCAAGAGGGTCTTAATCATCTTTGCTGTGCTTGAGTAAATTACTGTGCTGAAATTTTTTGGGTGAATAAGTCAAAAATGAACATTTCTACTTTGGTTCTAGATGACTCTGCCAGATGCTGAGCAAGCACTTCACTAGATATCCTTTTGTCCCTCAAGTAAATTACTTTTAAGTACTGGTCATCAGTTACAGAAAGCTTTTGCAGTTTTCCACTTCGTCAATATAACTTCGTTTCCACACATAAAAATTTCACATCTTAGTATTTTAGAAGATATGATTATCCAGAACAAGTTAGTCTATACATTTTAAGAAGCTTAGATGGAAAAACCAGGAGAGAAGTTATGGTGGTCAACCCTGTTCACTAGCTAGCTTTTGTCAGTGGGGGGCAACATGCATAATGCTGTCAACATGAGAATGCACTTCATCATACAACACCTTAATAATTCAAATCAAATTGAATAGCTTGACAGCAAAGTATATAAAAGGATCTCTGCAATAACATAGTATAACAAACAAGCTAGCATGTTAACCCTGTTGCCCCAACGCTAACTAGCTGATATCAGTAGCAGCTATAGCCTATGCATTTGTTGAATGGACCGGGTCCAAACATGATCAAAAACAAAAACGGTATTACAAATCCTAAGTTTTGAAATGATGACACCTTACAACTTAGCTGTCTATCACTTTGAGGCAAATAATTTACAGATGGTGAGCATTTAATCATTTGTGTACCTGGATTTTATGTAAACGTTACAAGGCAGCCATTAGGAAGTGACAGACCAAACCAACCTCAGATAAGGTAACCACTGATTTGAACTTGCAGTACCACTACTCTACCTCAGCCTTAGATGAGATGGATTATGTAAACCGTAACCGTAATTGTACAAATAATCATGTCAGGTCAAACCATTCTTTAAGTAGTATTTTATCTGACAATCATATTACATGCTTGCATAAACCAAAAAGTACTGTAAGTAGTAACTTTTGTGTCCCCACACAGTTGGGTCACAAAAGTAGCTCTAGGAATATAAATGCAATTAGCAATCCTGTGTATGCTGACAATCCACAAACAGTGCTGAGAACAAGTATTTGATTAACTGCAGATTTTGCAGGTATTCCTACTTACAAAGCATGAAGAGGTCTGTAGTTTTTATCATAGGTACACTTCAACTGTGAGAGATGGAATCTAAAACAAAAATCCAGTAAATAAGATTGTATGATTTTTAAATAACTAATTTGCATTTTATTGCATGACATAAGTGTTTGATACATCAGAAAAGCAGAACTTAATATTTGGTACAGAAACCTTTGTTTGCAATTACAGAGATTATATGGGTCCTATAGTTTTTGACAGGTTTGCATACACTGCAGCAAGGATTTTGGCCCACTCCTCCATACAGACCTTCTCCAGATCCTTCAGGTTTCGGGGCTGTCGCTGGGCAATACAGACTTTCAGCTCCCTGCAAAGATTTTCTATTGGGTTCAGGTTTGGAGATGGGCTAGGCCACCCTAGGACCTTGAGATGCTTCTTACAGAGCCATTCCTTAGTTACTCTGGCTGTGTGTTTCAGGTCATTTTCATGCTGGAAGACCCAGCCACGACCCATCTTCAATGCTCTTACTGAGGGAAGGAGGTTGTTGGCCAAGATTTCACGATACATGGCCCCATCCATCCTCCCCTCAATACGGTGCAGTCGTCCTGTCCCCTTTGCAGAAAAGCATCCCCAAAAAATGATGTTTCCACCTCCATGCTTCATGGTTGGGATGGTGTTCTTGGGGTTGTACTAATCCTTCTTCTTCCTCCAAACACGACAAGTGGAGTTTAAAACAAAAATATATAACCCTAACCAAAAAGCTCTATTTTAGTCTCATCAGACCACATGACCTCCCATTTCTCCTCTGGATCATCCAGATGGTCATTGTCAAACTTCAGACAGGCCTGGACATGAGCTGGCTTGAGCAGGGGGACCTTGCATGCGCTGCAGGATTTTAATCCATGATGGTGTAATGTGTTACTGATGGTTTTCTTTGAGACTGTGGTCCCAGCTCTCTTCAGGTCATTGACCAGGTCCTGCCATGAAGTTCTGTGCTGATCCCACACCTTCCTCATGATCATTGATGCCCCACGAGGTGAGATCTTGCATGGAGCCCCAGACCGAGGGAGATTGACACTTGGTTGTTGCACTTGAGTACAATGTATTTCCAGCAGTTATGGGAAATGATGGAGGCATTTTTACAAAAACTTTACATTTTAGTGTTCCTGAACCCATGCAATGATTTCCACTGCAGAATCATTTGTTTTTAATGCAGTGTCACCTGACGACTCAAAAATCATGGCCATCCAGATTTGTTTTTTGTCTTGTCCCTTGCATACCGAGATTTCTCCGGATTCTCTGAATCTTCAAATTATATTATGTACTGTAGACGAGATCCTCAATCGTTTTACAATTTTACGTTGAGAAATGTAAATCTTAAATTGTTGCACGATTTCCCCACGCAGTCTTACACAGAGTGATGAACCCCTCCCGGTTTCCACTTCTGACAGACCCATCTTCTGTGGAATTGTCATGATTCGGCCTGGGTAGCAGCACACAAGCACAGAGGTTTGAAAAGCAAAAGTGGTTTAATCAGGAAAGACTCACAAGCAGAACAGCCGTAGACATACGAACACACACAATGACCAACAAGAAACACCGGAGCAGGAGGAACAAAAATAGGGAGACAACGATGGGGAAAAACAAGACACAGGTGTAAACATTCATAAAAAAGGACAAGCTAAGTTCAAAATCAAAGGACAAAAACTTAACAGAACAGGCTACATTTAAAACAAAAGTAAAATCTATACCGGACAAAACAGAACCCTACAGGTTAGAACCCAATCCTGTTACTGACCTGTTGCCACTTGAACTTGGCCCGTGTTCCCAAAACTCTAAGATGATCGTAAAATGCACGCAAGTGTCTCGTTATCTTATCAATGCGTTTCTCAAAAGAATCGTTGCTTAAGTGGCACAGAACATCACTCATTAACAGCACTTGTCACTGGACCCCCCTGTCTCAGCCCCAACTTCTTACGCTGCTATATTATTGTGCTGGGTCTTAATTTTCCCTGTTTTCTGTCGTTTTAAACTTAGGACGACATGAGGTCTGGAGCCACATCTAGGGAGTACCAGGCTTGACTCGTTTGCGGTCCCTGTCTGGGGTCCTCCTGGTTGTGTTGCAGATCGGGACGATGCCTGGCCGTTTCAAGCTGCCACTCTGCTGATCCCCCCTGTCCTTGTCCCTCCGGTTTTGCCTCCAATCTGGACTAGGTTTAAATAGACTCTGGGCTAAGCCCACATACATTGAATTATTAAAATTTGGACTCTTAATATGTTCACCCGGCACAACCAGAAGAGGACTGGTCACCCCTTGGAGCCTGGTTCCTCTCTAGGTTTCTTCCTAAATTTGGCCCACTTGGGGAGTTTTTCCTAGCCACTGAAGTTCATCACTATTGTTGTTTGCTCCCTGGGGTTTAAGGCCGGGTGTTTTATGAAAGCACTTTGTGACAACTGCTGATGTAAAAAGGGCTTTATAAAATACATTTGATTGAAATTTGACTTGTTCTAGACCACTTGTTAGTCCATCATAACAGGCACTTTACTGTTTTTATGAGTGATTGCAAACAGTTAATATTAAGGCAATTGAATTAATAACACTTATCAAAAGAGTTTTGATTCAGACCAATTTATAATATAATAAGTGCAAGAGTTGATATAATTGAAGGCAATTGGTCAACTGATGATAGAGAAAAACACACTTAAAACAAGATATAACTAAGAAAAAGTGTTCAGAAATTACAATTCACACGTTTGAAACCCTGCACCCTGCTTTTCGTACTCAACTCCACCGTCTTTGTCCTCATCATCGCCATCCTCCTCACTGCGAGTATGGCTGTGGTTATCATGTGTTGATTGTGACGTGATGTACGCAACAGGTATTCTATATAGCTACTGGAGGAACTGATAGTTGGATGTCATGTGATCGATTTTAATTGGCTGAAGTCCTCCCCATTGTTTGGATGTAAATGTTATGTCCACCCTAAATGTCACTACTTCTTTAAGTTTTAAATTTCCCCATTTATGCCTGAGTAGTAGTAGAATACTTTACCAGCAATATTATAGGCTTCTGTTCAGTAATCAAGCTCTATTGAAATGCAATAGGCTATATTTCAAAACATATTCATGGCCTAATTCCATTCCAAAACCTAAAGATGCCCTAATTTCATTCAAAAAGGCTGTAACGGCACTTACAATGCACTTTATAAAGAGCGACATACATGGTGGTTTGGAAAACAGGAATATGTGAGTCAGAAAACAAACTCCATCTTTAGGCTATGTGCATGGTTAAACCATCGTTATCAGGAAACCTGACCGTAATTAGTTGTATGATATTGCACCAGGTTGTTTTAGTAGTACACAGCTTTTCCAGTAATTTTTTGCCTCACCTTGCTGCGTTACAGAACATGTGCAGCTCATCTTTATTATTAGCCCATTATAATTATAATCAAATATTATATTATTATTATTGTTTATATTATTATTTCACAAATGTTTGATTAGCTAATTCATGTTTTTGAATATAATAAATATTCTTATTTTACAAATAAAAAATCAACAATGCTGTTACTGAATATCAGCACGGTCAACACCACAGGGATTTTGCCGAGAATTCTGGCTGCACTAACTGCATGCCCTCCTCGCAGCTAACGGAGTGAGCACTAAATTGTAATAATATTTCTTGAAGTGTTTATTTTACCCTCCTGTTGTGTTCTGGTCAATTTAGACCAATTTACACGTTTTCCCAGTGAATTTTTTTGTTAATTTATCTGAATTCATCTGATAATCTTTATAATCTGTACATTAGGCCTATGCTTTTTTTTACTCAAATTTTTTTTGGGGGATGAACTCAGACCAGTGTGTCCTACAGGCCATAAATAGCAAATAGAAAAATTGGCAATGTTCATGTTCAAGTGATCTAACACAACATTAGGTACAAGTAATCAAGCTCTATCGCTAGATGCTATAAGTTTATTATGGATTTATAATCAGCCATAATGTGGCGATCATTTTGGGCCAGGAAAAAAAAATGAATCACCATGAAATGAATACAACAGGAGGGTTAAAAAAAAATCTTGCCCAACTACGATGTTAGCATTTAAGGCCCTACTGGTCGTGATGGGTTTTGGTTGAACTCCTTACGTATGGGTCACAATATTTTCAAAAGTCTGATGGATAGGCTCCTGAAATATTATTAAATATAAAATAAAATGTACCTTACCTGTACTTAAAAAAGATAGAAATTTAAAATCATGACCAATAAAGTTGAAAAGGAAAGTTTTGAGTGAGGAAAGAATCGTTTAATTTGCAGTGGTCTCCTAATTTTTACCCATCTGTTCCTCACTCAAAAACGTCATTCTTGACGTTTTTGGAAAGGAAAGAAAAGCTGAAGTGGTCTCTTAATTTTTTTTTCAGAGCTGTATGGCAGTGAGTTAGTAAAAATTATTGAAATAGTTTTTTTTCTATAGGAATAAATCATGTCGGTTATGACAGCATTGTCATGTCCTGGCTATGCCCCTAGCCATCTTTGCGCTGGCTGGGGTCATAGTCAGGACATGGCCAAAAGAGGTGGCTCTAGCCACCTCTATGTGCTTTGGTTTCCCCAATTGGAGGCAGGTGTTCGTTATTGCCTCCAATTGGGGAACCTATTTATGTT